>JAVTVJ010005501.1:0-16323 GCA_034509425.1 Eopsaltria australis
CCGCAGCCCCCGCTGGGCCACGAACTCCTGGCAGTGATCGTCCGTGGTGTTGTTGCTCAGGATGGACTCCACGAACTTCATCTGGGGGGGAAAAGGGGGGTCAGGGGGGGGTCTGAACCCATTCAGGGGGGGTCTGAACCCTTTTTTGGGGGGTTTAAACCCTTTCAGGGGGGTCTGAACCCTCTCAGATGGGTCTAAACCTTGCTTGGGGGGTTTGAACCCTTCTTGGGGGGGGTTTGAAGCCTCTCCAGGGGGTCTGAACTCCCCTTGGGGGGCTCTGAACCCATTCAGGGGGTCTGAACCCCTCTTGGGGGGATCTGAACCCCTCTTGGGGGGCTCTGAACCCTTCTTGGGTTGGGTCTGAACCCATTCAGGGTGGGTCTAAACCCTTCTTGGGGGGGCCTGAACCCTCTTGAGGGGGTCTGAACTCCTCTTGGGGGGATCTGAACCCTTTTTAATGGGGTCTGAACCCCGTTGGGAGGTCTGAACTCCTCTTGGGGGGGGTCTGAGCCCTTCTTGGGGGGTTTTAAAGCCTTTCAGGGGGGGCTGAACCCTTTTTGGGAGGGTCTGAACCCCTCTTGGGGGGGTCTGAACCCTTCTTGGAGGGGGTCTGAACCCTTTCAGGGGGCTCTGAACCTATTCAGGGGGGATTGAACCCTCTCAGGGAGGTCTGAACCCTTTTTGGGGGGTCTGAACCCTTCTTGGGGGGGGTCTAACCTCTTTCAGGGGGCTCTGAACCTATTCAGGGGGGATTGAACCCTCTCAGGGAGGTCTGAACCCTTTTTGGGGGGTCTGAACCCTTCTTGGAGGGGGTCTGACCCCTTTTTGGGGGCGGTCTGAATTCTTTCAGGGGGCTCTGAACCTATTCAGGAGAGGTTGAACCCTCTCAGGGGGGTCTGAACCCTTTTTTGGGGCTCTCAACCCTTTTTGGAGCGGTTTGAACCCTTTTTGGGGGGTCTGAACCTTTTTTGGGGGGATTTGAATCTTTTTAGGTGGGGTCTGGACTCTCTCAGAGGTGTCTGAACCCTCTTGAGGGGATCTGAACCCTTTCTGGGGGGGTTTGAACTCTTCTTGGGGGGGTCTGAACCCTTTTTGGGAGGGTCTGAACCTTCTCAGGGGGGTCTGAACTCTTTCAGGGGGCTCTGAACCTATTCAGGGGGGGTTGAACCCTCTTAGGGGGGTCTGAACCCTTTATGGGGGGATTTGAACCCTTTTTGGGGGGTCTGAACCTTTTTTGGGGGGATTTGAATCTTTTTAGGTGGGGTCTGGACTCTCTCAGCGGGGTCTGAACCCCTCTTGGGGGGATCTGAACCCTTTCTGGGGGGGGTTTAAACCCTTTCAGGGGGGCCTGAACCCTTTTTGGGGGGTCTGAATCCTTCTTGGGGGGTCAGAACCCTTCTTGGGGGGGGGTTAAACCCTTTCAGGGGGGTCTGAACCCTTTTTGGGAGGGTCTGACCCCTTTTTGGGGGCGGTCTGAATTCTTTCAGGGGGCTCTGAACCTATTCAGGAGGGATTGAACCCTCTCAGGGGGGTCTGAACCCTTTTTTGGGGCTCTCAACCCTTTTTGGAGCGGTTTGAACCCTTTTGGGGGGGTCTGAACCTTTTTTGGGGGGATTTGAATCTTTTTAGGTGGGGTCTGGACTCTCTCAGAGGTGTCTGAACTCTCTTGAGGGGATCTGAACCCTTTCTGGGGGGGTTTGAACTCTTCTTGGGGGGGTCTGAACCCTTTTTGGAGCAATCTGAACTCTCTCAGGGGGGTCTGAACCCCTCTTGGGGGGGTCTGAACCCTTTTTGGGGGGGTCTGAACCCTTTTTGGGAGGGTCTGAACCTTCTCAGGGGGGGTCTGAACTCTTTCAGGGGGCTCTGAACCTTCTCAGGGGGGGTTGAACCCCTCTTGGGGGGTCTGAACCCTTCTTGGGGGGGGTTTAAAGCCTTTCAGGGGGGTCTGAACCCTTTTTGGGGACGTCTGAACCCTCTCAGGGGTGTCTGAACCCTTTTTGGGGGGATCTGAACCCTTTTTGGGGGGGTCTGAACCCTTTTTGGGGGGGGTCTGAACCTTCTCAGGGGGGCCTGAACCCTTTTTGGGGGGCTCTGAATTCTTCTTGGGGGGTCTGAACCCTTTCAGGGGGATCGGAACCCTTTCTAGGGAGCTTTGAACCCCTTCAGGGGGGTTTGACCCTTCTTGGGGGGGTCTAAACTCTCTCAGGGGTGTCTGAACCCTTTTTGGGGGGATCTCAACCCTTTTCGGGGGGGTCTGCCCCCTCTCAGGGGGGTCCAGGCAGTTTTGGGGACCCCCAGCCCCCCCGGAGGCGGCGCTGGCTCTCACCACGTTGAGGATGTAATCCATCAGGGGGATGGGGATTCGCTCCTCCGTGCCCACCACGCTGCGGGGACAGAGCAGTGGTCAGTGGCGTGGTCAGCGGGGTGGTCAGCGAGGGGTGGGACCCCTTGAGTGGTCAGTGGCGTGGTCAGAGAGGGGTGGGACCCCCCAGGTGGTCAGCAGGGTGGTCAGAGAGGGGTGGGACCCCTTGAGTGGTCAGTGGGGTGGTCAGCAGGGTGGCCAGTGGGGTGTGGTCAGTGGGGTGGTCAGTGGGGTGGTCAGAGAGGGGTGGGACCCCCCAGGACACAGAACTGAGGGTGGGAGAGACCCCTGGGACCTCTGAGATCACCCTGGGGACACCACGGGGACCTGGGGACACCACGGGGACACCCCTGGTCATCCCACCAGGACTGACCACAGACCCCTGCAGCCACCACAGATCCCTGTGACCACCCTGCTGACCCATGACCACCACAGCTCCTGGTGACCCATACAGCTCCTGGTGACCACCATGGCTGCCAGTGCCCACCACAGACCCTTGTGGCCACCACAGCACCATCAACCCCACCCCAGAGCATCCCACCAGGACTGACCATGGCTCCTGGTGACCACCACAGCTCCCAGTGCCCACCACGGCTCCCTGTGACCACCCTGGTGACCCATGACCACCACAGCTCCCTGTGACCACCATGGCTCCCAGTGACCACCATGGCTCCCTGTGACCACCACAGACCCCTGTGACCACCACAGACCCTTGGGACCACCACAGACCCCTGTGACCACCACAGCTCTCTGTGACCACCCTGGTGACCCATGACCACCACAGCTCCTGGTGACCACCACAGACCCCTGTGGCCACCACAGCTCCCTGAGGCCACCATGGCTCCCAGTGACCACCACAGCTCCCTGTTACCACCCTGGTGACCCATGACCACCACAGCTCCCAGTGGCCACCACAGATCCCTGTGGCCACCACGGTGACCTGGGGACACCTCCCCACTCCAGACCATCCATAAACCAGGACTGGCCACAGACCCCTGAGGCCACCACAGCTCCCAGTGCCCACCACAGCTCCCAGTGACCACCCTGGTGACCCATGACCACCCCAGCTCCCAGTGACCACCACAGCTCCCAGTGCCCACCATGGCTCCCAGTGCCCACCATGGCTCCCAATGCCCACCACAGCTCCTGGTGAACACCACAGACCCCTGTGACCACCCTGGTGACCCATGACCACCACAGACCCTTGTGGCCACCACAGATCCCTGTGGCCACCACGGTGACCTGGGGACACCTCCCCACTCCAGACCATCCATAAACCAGGACTGACCACAGACCCCTGAGGCCACCACAGCTCCCAGTGCCCACCACAGCTCCCAGTGACCACCACGGCTCCCTGTGACCACCATGGCTCCCTGTGGCCACCACAGCCCCCTGAGGCCACCACAGACCCTTGGGACCACCACACCTCCCTGTGGCCACCACAGCTCCCTGAGACCACCACAGCTCCTAGTGCCCACCATGGCTCCCAGTGACCACCACGGCTCCCAGTGACCACCATGGCTCCCAGTGCCCACCATGGCTCCCAGTGCCCACCATGGCTCCCAATGCCCACCACAGCTCCTAGTGCCCACCATGGCTCCCAGTGACCACCACGGCTCCCAGTGCCCACCATGGCTCCCTGTGGCCACCACAGACCCCTGAGGCCACCACAGACCCTTGGGACCACCACACCTCCCTGTGGCCACCACAGCTCCCTGTGACCACCCTGGTGACCCATGACCACCACACCTCCCTGTGACCACCACAGCTCCTGGTGACCACCACAGACCCTTGTGGCCACCACAGCTCCCAGTGCCCACCACGGCTCCCTGTGGCCACCACAGACCCCTGTGACCACCCTGGTGACCCATGACCACCACAGCTCCCAGTGACCACCACAGACCCTTGTGGCCACCACGGTGACCTGGGGACACCTCCCCACTCCAGACCATCCATAAACCAGGACTGACCACAGACCCCTGAGGCCACCACAGCTCCCAGTGCCCACCACAGCTCCCAGTGACCACCACGGCTCCCAGTGATCACCACAGCTCCCGGTGACCACCCTGGTGACCCATGACCACCACAGCTCCTGGTGACCACCACAGACCCCTGTGACCACCACAGCTCCTGGTGACCACCACAGACCCCTGTGACCACCACAGCTCCCTGTGACCACCCTGGTGACCCATGACCACCACAGCTCCTGGTGACCACCCTGGTGACCCATGACCACCACAGCTCCTGGTGACCACCACAGACCCCTGTGGCCACCAGAGATCCCTGAGACCACCACGGCTCCCAGTGCCCACCATGGCTCCCTGTGGCCACCACAGACCCCTGAGGCCACCATGGCTCCCTGTGACCACCCTGGTGACCCATGACCACCACAGCTCCCTGTGGCCACCACAGACCCCTGAGGCCACCACAGACCCTTGGGACCACCACACCTCCCTGTGGCCACCACAGCTCCCAGTGACCACCCTGGTGACCCATGACCCCCCCACCTCCCAATGCCCACCCCGCTGACCCGTACCCACCACACCCCCCCAACCCCAACCCCAGAGACCCCCAGCCCCCCCGTCTCACGTCTGGCTGGGCTCGGCCTCGCTCTGCTGCGCGGCGCCGAAGCTCTGCATGGCCTGCACCTCCTCCTCCTCCTCATCCTCGCTCGACGCCTCCTCGGCGGCGTGGGGCGAGCGCGGGGGCGGCGCCGCCGCCGTCCCGTCCGCCTTCTGCATCGACGGCTTCTGGCAGATGTACCTGGGGTCCCTGCCCAGGCTGCAGATCTCCTCCAGCAGCTGGGGATGGGAAAGGTGAGGGTTTAGGGGGGGTCCTGGAAGGGTTTGGGATCCCCTCCTCGCCCCAAAAGTGTCCCCGGGGTTGTCACCTTGATGATGGCGGTGGTGGCGTCGGTTTTGAGCGTGGGTTGGTGGCGCATCAGCTCGTCCACGGCGCTGCCCAGGTTGGAGGCTGTGTCGCCTGGGGGGGCAGGAAGGGGTTTTGGGGGGGTTAGAAGGGGTTTTGGTGTGAATAAAGGTGGTTTTGGGAGGGTTAGAAGGGGTTTTGGAGGGAATAAAGGTGGTTTTGGGAGACTTAGAAGGGGTTTGGGGGGGTCAGAACGGGTTTTGGGGGGATCAGAAGGGGTTTTGGGGGGTTAGAAGGGGTTTTGGGGGGATCAGAGGTGATTTTGGGGGCACACAGGTGATTTTGGGGGTTCAGAAGGGGCTTTGGGGGAGGCTGAGGGTGGTTTTGGGGACCATGAGCCCCCCCAGGTCCTTCTCCAGGTGTCCCCCAATTCCCAGGTGTCCCCCCATCCCCATGAGCCCCCCAAATCTCTCCCCAGGTGCCCCTAAATCCCCCAGGTGTCCCCAGGTGTCTCACCGAGGGGGTCAGAGCTGTGGCGCTGCTGTGTCCCCTCACCCCCAGGTGTATCCCCCCATCCCCAGGTGTGTCCCCTTACCCCCAGGTGTGTCCCCTCATCCCCAGGTGTGTCCCCTTACGCCCAGGTGTGTCCCCTCACCCCCAGGTGTGTCCCCCCATCCCCAGGTGTGTCCCCTCACCCCCCAGGTGTGTCCCCCCATCCGCAGGTGTATCCCCTCACCCCCAGGTGTGTCCCCTCACCCCCAGGTGTGTCCCCAGTCCCCCAGGTGTGTCCCCAAGGTCTCACCGAGGGGGTCGGAGCTGCGGCGGCGCCGCATGGCGGGCAGGTAATCGGGGGACAGCAGCACCTTGAAGAGGCGCTCGAAGGGCTGGCACTGCACGAAGCTCTGCAGCCCCCGCGCGTTCAGGCACAGCGCGCTGAACACGTTGGGCAGAGAGCCCAGCACCTCCCGCGTGGCCGGCACCTGGGGACAGGTGAGGGGACAGGTGAGGGACAGGTGAGGGGACAGGTGAGGGGACAGGTGTGGGAAGCTCTGCAGCCCCCGCGCGTTCAGGCACAGCGCGCTGAACACGTTGGGCAGAGAGCCCAGCACCTCCCGCGTGGCTGGCACCTGGGGACAGGTGAGGGACAGGTGAGGGGACAGGTGAGGGGACAGGTGAGGGGACAGGTGAAGGGACAGGTGAGGGGCTGGGAACACCTGGGACAGGTGTGGGAAGCTCTGCAGCCCCCGCGCGTTCAGGCACAGCGCGCTGAACACGTTGGGCAGAGAGCCCAGCACCTCCCGCGTGGCCGGCACCTGGGGACAGGTGAGGGACAGGTGAGGGGACAGGTGAGGGGACAGGTGAGGGACAGGTGAGAGGTGAGGGGCTGGGAACACCTGGGACAGGTGTGGGAAGCTCTGCAGCCCCCGCGCGTTCAGGCCAGCGCGCTGAACACGGGCGGCAGAGAGCAGCACCTCCCGCGTGGCCGCCGGGACAGTGAGGGACGGTGAGGTGAGGGACAGGTGAGGGGACAGTGAGGGGACAGGTGAGGGACAGGTGACAGGGACAGGTGAGGGGGTGAGGGACAGGTGACACATCCACGATGAGCAGCGTGTGCAGCATGACATCGGTGAGGGGACAGGGAAGGTGACAGGGGTAGCACAGGACAGGTGACAGGTAGGACAGGTAGCACAGGTAGCACAGGTGCCACTCACATCTTTAATGAGCAGCGCGTGCAGCATGACGTCGGTGAGGGGAAAGGGGAGGTGACAGGGATAGGACAGGACAGGTAGCACAGGTGCCAGGTTGAACAGGTGCCAGGTAGCACAGGTGACACAGGGAGCACAGGTGACAGAACAGGTGCCAGGTAGCACAGGTAGCACAGGTGCCACTCACATCCTTGATGAGCAGCGCGTGCAGCATGACGTCGGTGAGGGGACAGGGGAGGTGACAGGGATAGGACAGGACAGGTAGCACAGCACAGGTAGGACAGGTGCCAGGTAGCACAGGTGACAGGACAGGACAGCACAGGTGCCAGGTGCCAGGTAGCACAGGTAGCACAGGTGCCACTCACATCCTTGATGAGCAGCGCGTGCAGCATGACGTCGGTGAGGGGACAGGGGAGGTGACAGGGGTAGGACAGGACAGGTAGCACAGGTGACAGGACAGGTGCCAGGTAGCACAGGTGCCACTCACATCCTTGATGAGCAGCGCGTGCAGCATGACGTCGGTGAGGGGACAGGGGAGGTGACAGGGATAGGACAGGACAGGTAGCACAGGTCACAGGTAGGACAGGTGCCAGGTGAGAAAGGTGCCACTCACATCCTTGATGAGCAGCGCGTGCAGCATGACGTCGGTGAGGCCGTTGTCCTGCAGCGAGGACAGCAGCGAGGGCTCCTGGAACACGAACACCGTCACCACCTCGGTCGCTGCGGCGGGAGGAGAGAGGGGGGCACTGAGGGCAGGTAGAGCGCACCTGGCCAGGTGCCCGCTCCGTGCCCGCCCCCCCCCCGCCCGGGGGGCGCTGCCCAGGTGTGGCCGGGGCGTGGCTCACCCAGCAGGAACAGCGAGGGGCCGTAGTACTCGGCGTTGCTGATGATGTGCTTCAGCGAGGTGGGCAGCGAGCCGTCCATCACTGCGGGGACACCCCGGGGCTCAGCGGGCAGTGCCACCGCCGTGCCACCCCTCAGGGGGACATTGGGGGACATCGGGGACCACCCACCGTGCCGGATGCCGTCGGAAAAGGCGGGGTCCTGGATGGCTTTTTTGAGGAAGTTCAGCATGGATTTGAGCAAGGCGGCGCGCTGAGGGATGCACTGCACACCTGGTGGCGGGGGACACGGGGGACGGGTGAGGCCTCAGCGATGTCACCACGGTGTCCCCGAGCTGCGGGTGGCACCTACCCCCACGGGGGGACGGGGTGGCAGCGCTGGTGCTGGGCACGGCGGGCGGGGCGGGCGCGGGCTCCGGCCGGGCTTCGGCCGAGGGGCCGGGGCTGCTCTCCATGGCCACGTCGGTCACTGCGGGGAGGGGACACGGGTGACATCGGGCAGGTGACAGGTGGCACCCAGGGAGGTGAGGGCGCTGTCCCCAGCCCTGTGCTCACCCTCCATGTCCGTCTCCATGTCCTCGCCCTCGGGCAGGGTGGCGGCGGGCGGGCGCTGCACCTTGGGCTTGATGACGAAGGGACACTCGCGGCGGCACAGGTCGACCTCGTGCTGGGGGGAGAGACAGGCGCAGCAGCGCGGAATGAGCCAAAAACACCCGGAATCACCCAAAAACACCCCGGAATGAGACAAAAACACCCCGGAATGAGACAAAAACACCCGGAATGAGACAAAAACACCCCAAAATCACCCAAAAACACCCCGGAATGAGCCAAAAACACCCCAAAATCACCCAAAAACACCCCAAAATCACCCAAAAACACCCCGGAATGAGCCAAAAACACCCAAAAACCACCCAAAAACACCCCAAAATCACCCAAAAACACCCCAGAATGAGCCAGAAACACCCGGAATCACCCAGAAACACCCCGGAATGAGCCAACAACACCCAAAATCACCCAAACACCCCGGATGAGACAAAAAACACCGGAATCACCCAAAACACCCCAAAAATCACCAAAACACCCCGGAATGAGCCAAAACACCCAGAATCACCCAAAAACACCCGGAATGAGACAAAAACACCCCAAAACACCCAAACACCCCGGAATGAGCCAAAAAACCCCAAAATCACCCAAAACACCCCGGAATGAGCCAAAAACACCCCAAAATCACCCAAAACCACCCCAAAATCACCCAAAAACACCCCGGAATGAGCCAAAAACACCCCAAAAAACACCCTGGAATAAGCCAAACAACGCGGAATCACCCAAAAACACCCCAAAATCACCCAAGAGCACCCCGGAATGAGCCAAAAACACCCCAAAAAACACCCTGATATGAGCCAAACAACCCGGAATGACCCGAAACACCCCGGAGTGACCCAAAAAACACCCCAGAATCACCCAGACCACACCAGAATGAGGGGGGACAGGTGCAACAGGTGAAGACAGGTGAGTACAGGTGAAGACAGGTGGAACAGGTGAGTACAGGTGAGGACAGGTGGAACAGGTGAGGACAGGTGGGACAGATGAGACAGGTGAGGACAGGTGGGACAGGTGAGGGTCACCTCGAGGCGGTAGATGAAGATGGAGAACCCCAAACCCCATCCCCTAATTAAAACAGGACACCCCAAAATCGGGACAGGTGGCACAGGTGAGGACAGGTGGCACAAGTGAGGACAAGTGACACAGATGAATACAGTTGAGCACAGGTGTGACAGGTGAGGACAGGTGTGACATGTGTGACAGGTCAGGACAGGTGAGGACGGGTCAGACAGATGAGTACAGTTGGGGACAGGTGGCACAGGTGTGACAGGTGAGGACAGATGAAGACAGGTGGCACAGGTCAGGACAGGTGAGGACAGTTGAGCACAGGTGTGACAGGTGAGGACAGGTGTGACACATGTGACAGGTAAGGACAGGTGAGGACAAGTGGCACAGGTGAGGACAGGTGAGGACAGGTGAGGACAGGTGACACAGATGAGTACAGTTGAGCACAGGTGTGACAGGTGAGGACAGATGAAGACAGGTGGCACAGGTCAGGACAGGTGAGGACAGTTGAGGACAGGTGAGGACAGGTGGAACAGGTGAGGACAGGTGGCACAGATGAGTACAGTTGAGCACAGGCGTGACAGGTAAGGACAGGTGAGGACAGGTCAGACAGATGAGTACAGTTGGGGACAGGTGGCACAGGTGAGGACACGTGTGACACATGTGACAGGTGTGACAGGTGAGGACAGGTCAGACAGACGAGCACAGCTGGGGACAGGTGGCACAGGTGTGCCAGGTGAGCGTCACCTCGAGGCGGTAGATGAAGATGGACAGCCCGCTGTGCGACTGGAACGCCGCCATGTCCAGGTTGGTGATCAGATCCACCACGCGCACCGCCCGCGTCACGAACGTGATCTGGTCCTGCTCGTCCCCGAGGAACTTAATCACCTGTGACGCGCGACAAACCGCAGGTGAGGCACCTGAGAGAGCCCCCAGAGAGCTGAGAGAACAGGTGAGAAGAGCCCAGCCCACCTTGAGCAGCGCCTCCATCATCCCGCACGACACCAGCGCCTCGCCGCCCGCGTCGTAGCTCGCCAGGTGATAGAGGAAGGAGAAGAGCGCCGTGGCGAACTGGTGCGGGTAGGGCTCCATGGAAGGGTCTGGAAGGGGCGCACAGGTGAGGTTAAGGTGGGGCACGCCCCTCAGGTGACCCCTCCCAGGTGGGGTTGGGCACGCACCGATCATGGCCTGGATGCAGTTGCGCACCAGCACGGGCAGGAAGCCGTGGTAGGAGGCGGTGCCCGTGCAGTCGATGATGCTGCTGAGCTTGGGCGTGCGCTCCAGGTGCACGATGGACGTCAGAGTGCGCAGCGACGCCGCCTTGATGTCCTGGGGGCAACGACAGGTGAGGGACAGGGGAGGGACAGGGGAGGAGACAGGTGTAAGGTGAGGGGACAGGTACAGGACAGGTGAGGGACAGGGGAGGGACAGGTGTAACATGAGGGACAGGTGAGGTGACAGGTGAGGGACAGGGGAGGGACAGGGGAGGGACAGGGGAGAAGACAGGTGTAAGGTGAGGGACAGGTGAAGCACAGGTGAGGGACAGGTGTAAGATGAGGAACAGGTGAAGCACAGGTGAGGGACAGGTGAGGTGACAGGTGAGGGACAGGTACAGGACAGGTGAGGGACAGGTGAGGAACAGGTGTAAGATGAGGGACAGGTGAGGTGACAGGGATAGGACAGGTGAGGGAGGTACAGGAGAGGTGAGGAGACAGGTGAGGGACAAGTGTAGGACAGGTGAGGGACAAGTGTAGGACAGGTGTAGGACAGCTTAGGTGCCAGGTGAGGGCACAGGTGAGGAGTCAGGTGAGGTGCCAGGTGAGGGCACAGCTGAAGGCACAGATGAGGCACAGGTAAGGTGCCAGGTGAGGGCACAGGTGCGTCCCAGGTGAGGCTCAGGTGAGGGTACAGGTGAGAACACAGGTATGGGCACAGGTGAGGCCCAGGTGAGGCTCAGGTGAGGGCACAGCTGAGGGCACAGGTGAGGCACCAGGTGAGGCCCAGGTGAGCCTCAGGTGAGGGCACAGCTGAGGGCACAGGTGAGGCCCAGGTGAGGCTCAGGTGAGGCCCAGGTGAGGGCACAGCTGAGGGCACAGCTGAGGGCACAGGTAAGGTGCCAGGTGTGTCCCAGGTGCCTCCCAGGTGAGGCTCAGGTGAGGGCACAGCTGAGGGCACAGATAAGGTGCCAGCTAAGGTGCCAGGTGTGTCCCAGGTGCCTCCCAGGTGAGGGTACAGCTGAGGGCAAAGCTGAGGGTACAGGTGAGGTGCCAGGTAAGGTGCCAGGTGCCTCCCAGGTGAGGCTCAGGTGAGGCTCAGGTGAGGGCACAGCTGAGGGCACAGGTAAGGTGCCAGGTAAGGGGCCAGGTGTGTCCCAGGTGTGTCCCAGGTGTGTCCCAGGTGTCCCCTAGGTGTCCCCTAGGTGTCCCTCAGGTGTGTCCCAGGTGTGTCCCAGGTGCCTCCCAGGTGAGGCTCAGGTGAGGGCACAGCTGAGGGCACAGGTAAGGTGCCAGGTAAGGTGCCAGGTGTGTCCCAGGTGTGTCCCAGGTGTCCCCCAGGTGTGTCCCAGGTGTGTCCCAGGTGTCCCCCAGGTGTCCCAGGTGTCCCCCAGGTGTCCCCCAGGTGTCCCCCAGGTGTCTCACCATCAGCTGCTTGTCGGTGATCTGCAGCACGTCCACCAGCTCCTCGATCAGCCCGTTGTACAGGATGCTGTTGGCCGACTCCTGCAGCGCGTTCGAGTACACTGCGGGCAGGGGGGGTCACCAAACACGGCCCCAAAGCCCCCCAATTAACACTACCCCTAATTAATCCTTAATTAATCCTTAATTAATCCCTAATTAACCCCTAATTAACCCCTAATTAATGCCCACCAAGGATGGAGATGGCACAGAGACTGCAGCACCTGCAGCGCGTTCGAGTACACTGCGGGCAGGGGGGGTCACCAAACACGGCCCCAAACCCCCAATTAACACTACCCCTAATTAACCCCTAATTAACCCCTAATTAACCCCTAATTAACCCCTAATTAACGCCCACCAAGGATGGAGATGGCACAGAGACTGCAGCACCTGCAGCGCATTGGAGTACACTGCGGGCAGGGGGGGTCACCACACACGGCCCCAAACCCCCAATTAACACTACCCCTAATTAACCCCTAATTAACCCCTAATTAGGATGGAGATGGCACAGAGACTGCAGCACCTGCAGCGCATTGGAGTACACTGCGGGCAGGGGGAGTCACCACACACGGCCCCAAAGCCCCCAATTAACACTACCCCTAATTAATTAATGCCTAATTAACCCCTAATTAATGCCCACCAAGGATGGAGATGGCATAGAGACTGCAGCACCTGCAGCGTGTTTGAGTACACTGCGGGCAGGGGGGGTCACCACACACGGCCCCAAACACCCCAATTAACACTACCCCTAATTAATTAATGCCTAATTAACCCCTAATTAATGCCAAGGATGGAGATGGCAAGAGACTGCAGCACCTGCAGCGCGTTGGAGTACACTGCGGGCAGGGGGGGTCACCACACACGGCCCCAAAGCCCCCCACTAATTAAATCAACCCCTAATTAACTCCTAACTAACCCTAATTAACCCCTAATTAACCCCTAATTAGGATGGAGATGGAAGGGAGCCTGCATCATCTGCAGGGCGTTCGAATACACTGCAGGCAGGGGGTCACCAAACACAGCCCCAAAGCCCCCCACTAATTAAAACTACCCTTAATTAACCCCTAATTAACCTCTAATTAACCCCTAATTAACCTCTAATTAGCCTCTAATTAATCCCTAATCAATGCCCACCAAGGATGCACAAGGTGCACCTGCAGCCGCTTCTTTGCACTTTGAGTCACCCCAAACTGCCCCAAAACCTCCCCAAAACCCTTCCCTAATTAAAACACCCCCTAATTAATCCCCTCAACCCCCCCTAATTAAAACTACCCCTAATTAACCCCTAATTAGTGCCCATCCAGGATGGAGATAGAATGGAGCCTGCAGTGCACTCGAGTACACTGCAGGCAGGGGGGGTCACCAAACGCGGCCCCAAAGCCCCCCCTTGTTAAAACTACCACTAATTAACCTCTAATTAACCCCTAATTAACCTCTAATTAACCCCTAATTAATCCCCACTCAGGATGGAGAAGGTGCAGAGCTGCACCTGCAGCCGCTTCTTTGAGTGCACTTTGAGTCACCCCAAACTCCCCCAAAACCCCATCCCTAATTAAAACACCCCCTAATTAATTAAAACACCCCTTAAGTAATTAACACAACCCCTAATTAATTAAAACACCCCTAATTAATTAACACAACCCCTAATTAATCCCCATTCAGGATGGAGCTGCACCTGCAGCCTCTTCTTCGAGTGCACTGCAGGCAGGGGGATCACCCTAAAACCCCCCCAAAACCCCCTCCAAACCCCCCACTAATTAACACACCCCCTAATTAATTAACACAACCATTAAGTAATTAAAACACCCCCTAATTAATTAACACAACCCCTAATTAATCCCCATTCAGGATGGAGATGCACCTGCAGCCGCTTCTTCGAGTGCACTTTGAGTCACCCCAAACTGCCCCAAAACTCCCCCAAAACCCCATCCCTAATTAAAACACCCCCTAATTAATTAAAACACTCCCTAAGTAATTAACACAACCCCTAAGTAATCAAAACACCCCCTAATTAATTAAAATATCCCCTAATTAATGCCCACCCAGGATGGAATTGTGCCTGCAGCCGCTTCTTCGAGTGCACTGTGGGCAGGAGGATCACCCTAAAACCCCCCCAAAACCCCCTCCAAACCCCCCACTAATTAACACCCTCCCTAATTAAATAAAACAACCATTAAGTAATTAAAACACCCCCTAATTAATTAACACAACCCCTAATTAATCCCCATTCAGAATGGAGATGCACCTGCAGCCTCTTCTTCGAGTGCACTGCAGGCAGGGGGATCACCCTAAAACCCTCCCAAAACCTCCCCAAAACCACCTCCAAAACCCTCTCCTAATTAAAACACCCCGTAATTAATTAACACAACCCCTCATTAATTAAAACACCCCCTAATTAATTAAAACATCCCCTAATTAATCCCCACCCAAGATAAGAGATGCACCTGCAGCCTCTTCTTCAAGTGCACCGCAGGCAGGGGGATCACCCTAAAATCCCCCCAAAACCCCCTCAAAACCCCCCACTAATTAACACACCTCCTAATTAATTAACACAACCATTAAGTAATTAAAACACCCCCTAATTAATTAACACAACCCCTAATTAATCCCCATTCAGGATGGAGCTGCACCTGCAGCCGCTTCTTTGAGTGCACTTTGAGTCACCCCAAACTGCCCCAGAACTCCCCCAAAACCCCATCCCTAATTAAAACACCCCCTAATTAATTAAAACACCCCCTAACTAATTAACACAACCCCTAAGTAATCAAAACACCCCCTAATTAATTAAAATATCCCCTAATTAATGCCCACCCAGGATGGAATTGTGCCTGCAGCCGCTTCTTCGAGAGCACTGCGGGCAGGGGGAGTCACCCCAAAATCCCCCCAAAACCCTTCTAGGACCCCTCCAAACCCCTCCCCTAATTAAAACAACCCCTAATTAATGCCCACCTAATTAAAACACTCCCTAATTAACCCCCACTCAGGATGGAAGTGCAGAGTTGAGCTTGCAGTTGCTTCTTTGAGAGCACTGCGGGCAGGGGGGGTCACCCTAAAACCCCCCCAAACCCCCTCAAACCCCTCCAAAACCCTCCCCTACTTAACACACACCCTAATTAATCCCTAATTAATGCCCACCTAATTGAAACACCCCCTAATTAATCCCCATTCAGGATGGAGATGCACCTGCAGCCTCTTCTTCGAGTGCACCGCAGGCGGGGGGATCACCCTAAAACCCCCCCAAAACCTCCCCAAAACCCCCACTAATTAACACACCCCCTAATTAATTAACACAACCATTAAGTAATTAAAACACCCCCTAATTAATTAACACAACCCCTAATTAATCCCCACCCAGGATGGAGATGCACCTGCAGCCTCTTCTTCGAGTGCACTTTGAGTCACCCCAAACTGCCCCAAAACTCCCCCAAAACCCCATCCCTAATTAAAACACCCCCTAATTAATTAAAACACCCCCTAAGTAATTAACACAACCCCTAAGTAATCAAAACACCCCCTAATTAATTAAAATATCCCCTAATTAATGCCCACCCAGGATGGAATTGTGCCTGCAGCCGCTTCTTTGAGTGCACTGCAGGCAGGGGGGGATCACCCTAAAACTCCCCCAAAACCCCCTCCAAACCCTCCCCTAATTAACCCACCCCCTAATTAACCCCTAATTAACACCCACCCAGGATGGAGATGGCGTGGAGCCTCGCCTGCACCGCCTGCAGCCTCTTCTTGTGGTTGGAGAAGCCGTGGGCCAGGCGGATGTGGGTGAAGAGCAGCATCTGTTGGGATGGGGGATTTGGGAATTTGGAGGGGGGGGTCAGGGAGGATTTTGGGGGGGTCAGGGAGGGTCTGGGGGTCACCCCCAAATCCCTGGGGGGGGTCCCCAATGTCCCCTCGGTGTCACCTGCTTGTCCTTGGGGATGCTGTACATCTTGGTGAGAGATTCCATGATCTCCGAGGGGCTCTCCGAAATCTGGGGCAGGGGGGAAAGAGGAGGAGGAGGGGGATGAGAAAATTTGGGGGGGGCAGGGGGAGGAAATTGGGGGACAAAGTGACAAAATTGGGGGGCAGGGGAGGAAATTGGGGGGCAGAGAAATTGGGAGAAGAGAAATTTGGGGGGGACAGGGGATAAAATTGGGGGCAGAGAAATTGGGGGGGCCAGGGAACAAAATTGGGGGACAAAGGGATAAAACTGGGGGGCAGGGAGAGAAAATTGGGGGGCAGAGATATTGGAGGGAAGAGAAATTTGGGGG
>JAVTVJ010005502.1:0-17628 GCA_034509425.1 Eopsaltria australis
GGAAATCCCAAATCCCGCCGTGGGAAGCTCCCGACCCCCCAAAAATCCCAAAATTTCCAAAAATCGGGAAAGGCCCGGAAAGGGAAAAACTGAGGGGGGAAAATTGGGGAATTTGGGATCCCGTTCCCAAAAAAAAAACCTGGGAATTTGGGGCCTCCCAAAATCCAGCTGGGATTGGGAATTGGGGTCTCCCAGAATTTTGGGATTCTCCAGGGGGATTTTTGGGATCCCCAGAATTTTTGGGGTCTCCCAGGGGATTTTTGGGATCTGCCTCGAGAATTTTGGGATCCCCTGGAATTTTCGGGATCCCCAAGGGGATTTTGGGATCTCCCCGAGTGGATTTTTGGGATTTCCTGAGGGAATTTCGGGATCCCTGAGCTCCCTCCCCGTTCCCATTCCCTCTTTTCCCTCCTGGGATTCCCCAAATCCGGGAGAAAACCCCAAAAAATGGGAAAAACTTCCCAAAAAATGGGAAAAACTTCCCAAAAAAAAGGGGGAAAATCTCCCCAAAAGCCCCATGGGAATTCCAGGAGCTTCCAGGGCTGGAATTCCGGGGTGAAAAATCGGGAATTGGGAGCCAATCCCGACCTGTGCGGGCGTTTCCCCATGGGAAGAGCGGGAATAAACTTGGATCCAATCCCAGGGCTGCGTGGCGCTCCTTTCTCCGGGAAAAATTCCCACTTTTCCCACCCCAAATTCCCACTTTTCCCACTCAAAATTCCCACTTTTCCTTCCCAAAATTCCCAACTTTTCCCACCCAAAATTCCCATGTTTCCTTCCCAAAATTCCCATTTTCCCACTGGAATTCCCATTTTTCCTTCCCAAATTCCCATTTTTCCCCACCTGAATTCCCACTTTTCCAAATTCCCACTTTTCCCACCCCAAATTCCCAACTTCTCCCCCTCAAAATTCCAAACTTTTCCCACTGGAATTCCCACTTTTCCTTCCCAAATTCACACTTTTCCCACTCAAAATTCCCAACTTTTCCCACTCAAAATTCCCAACTTTTCCCACCCCAGATTCCCAACTTTTCCCACCTCAAAGTCCCACTTTTCCCACTGGAATTCCCACTTTTCCTTCCCAAAATTCCCGTTTTCCCACCCAAATTCCCATTTTTCCCCACCTGAATTCCCACTTTTCCAAATTCCCACTTTTCCCACTCAAATTCCCGTTTTCCCACCCCGAATTCCCGGCACAGGGACAGGTGAGCAGAACCTGGGCCTTTATTGAACTGGGATCCAACTGGGACCGAACTGGGATCCAACTGGAACCACTGGGATCCAACTGGGAGCCACTGGGATCCCGTTGGTGCCAGACTGGGATCCACTGAGATCGAACTGGTGCCAAACTGGTGCCAGACTGGGATCCCGTTGGTGCCGAACTGGGATCCACTGGGACAAACTGGAATAAGCTGGTACCGAACTGGGATCCTGTTGGTGCCAGACTGGGATCCCGTTGGTGCCACTGGGATCCACTGGGACAAACTGGAATAAACCGGTACCGAACTGGGATCCTGTTGGTGCCAGACTGGGATCCACTGGGACAAACTGGGAGCTGCTCAGTTGGTGGAGGGCCTGGAGGGGAGGAAAAGAGGGGGGGTCAGGACAGGTGAGAGCGGCAGGGGTGCACAGGTGTGCACAGGTGTGCTCAGGTGTGTGTGTGTGTGACCCCCCAGGTGTGTGTGTGACCCCCCAGGTGTGCCCAGGTGTATCCCAGGTGTGTCTCTAACCCCCCCAGGTGTGCCCAGGTGTGTGTGTGACCCCCCAGGTGTGCCCAGGTGCCCCCAGGTGTGCCCAGGTGTGTCTCTAACACTCCCAGGTGTGTCCAGGTGTGTGTGTGACCCCCCAGGTGTGCCCAGGTGTATCCAGGTGTATCCCAGGTGCCCCCAGGTGTATCCAGGTGTGCTCACTTTGCCCACTCCACGTTGAGGATCAGGTGGTCGTAGCCGAAGCCGGACACGCCCGCGATGGCCCTGGCCCCACCAGGTGTGTGTGTGACCCCCCAGGTGTGCCCAGGTGTGTCTCTAACACTCCCAGGTGTGCCCAGGTATGCCCAGGTGTATCCCAGGTGTGTCTCTAACGCTCCGGTGCCCCCAGGTGTATCCCAGGTGCCGCCAGGTGTGCCCAGGTGTGTGTGTGACCCCCAGCTGTATCCAGGTTGTGCCCAGGTGTGTCTCTAACGCTCCAGGTGTCATCCCAGGTGTATCCCAGGTGTGTCTTCTAACGATCCAGGTGTGCCAAGGTGCCCAGGTGTGCCCCAGGTGTGCCCACATGTACCCCAGGTGTCCCCAGGTGCCCCCAGGTGTCCCCAGGTGTCCCCAGGTGTGTGTGTGACCCCCCAGGTGTATCCCAGATGCCCCCAGGTGGCCCCAGGTGTGCCCAGGTGCTCACTTTGCCCACTCCACGTTGAGGATCAGGTGGTCGTAGCCGAAGCCGGACACGCCCGCGATGGCCCTGACCCCCCAGGTGTGTGTGTGACCCCCCAGGTGTATCCAGGTGTGCCCAGGTGTGCCCAGGTGCTCACTTTGCCCACTCCACGTTGAGGATCAGGTGGTCGTAGCCGAAGCCGGACACGCCCGCGATGGCCCTGACCCCCCAGGTGTGTGTGTGACCCCCCAGGTGTGCCCAGGTGTGCCCAGGTGTATCCCAGGTGTATCCAGGTGTGCCCAGGTGTGCTCAGGTGTATCCCAGGTGTGCCCAGGTGCCCCCAGGTGCCCCCAGGTGTGCCCAGGTGCTCACTTTGCCCACTCCACGTTGAGGATCAGGTGGTCGTAGCCGAAGCCGGACACGCCCGCGATGGCCCTGGCCGCGTCCTCGCGCCGGTGGAAGCTGATGAAGGCGAATCCCTGGAAAAGCCGGGATCAGCACCTGGCTCAGCACCTGGCTCAGCTCCTGGCTCAGCGCTCGGGGCTCCCCCAGGTGCGCCCAGGTGCGCCCCTCACCTTGGACTGGCCCGTGGTCTTGTCCTTGGCCAGGTAGATGCGGGAGATGGAGCCGAAGGGGCGGAACAGCTCCTGCAGGTCGGTCTCGCGCGTGTCCTCCGACAGGTTGGTGACGCGGATGGTGGCGTTGTCATCGGCTGCCGCCAGGTGGGGACAGGTGGGGACAGGTGAGGGTGGGGCACCTCGGGGCGTGGCCCAGGTGTGTCCCCAGAGCCACCCAGGTGTGCCCAAAACAGCCCAGGTGTGCCCAAAACACCCCAGGTGTGTCTCAGGTGTGTCCCAGGTGTGTCCCAGAGCCACCCAGGTGTGTCTCAGGTGAGTCCCAGGTGTGTCCCCAGAGCCACCCAGGTGTCCCCAAAACACCCCAGGTGTGTCTCAGGTGTGTCCTGTGTGTGTGTGAAGCCACCCAGGTGAGTCCCAGGTGTCCTCAAAGCTCTCCAGGTGTGTCTCAGGTGTGGCCCAGGTGTGTGTGAAGCCGCCCAGGTGAGTCCCAGGTGTCCCCAAAGCTCTCCAGGTGTGTCTCAGGTGTGTCTCAGGTGTGGCCCAGGTGTGTCCCCGAGTCCCCAGGTGTGTCCAGGTGTGTCCCAGGTGTGTCTCAGGTGTGTCCCAGGGCCACCCAGGTGTGTCCAGGTGTGTCTCAGGTGTGGCCCAGGTGTGTCCCCGAGTCCCCAGGTGTGTCCCAGGTGTGTCTCAGGTGTGTCTCAGGTGTGTCCCAGGGCCACCCAGGTGTGTCCAGGTGTGTCTCAGGTGTGGCCCAGGTGTGTCCCCGAGTCCCCACGTGTGTCTCAGGTGTGTCCCAGGTGTGTCCCTGAGTCCCCAGGTGTGTCTCAGGTGTGTCCCCAGAGCCACCCAGGTGTGCCCAAAACACCCCAGGTGTGTCCCAGGTGTGTCCTGTGTGTGTGTGAAGCCGCCCAGGTGAGTCCCAGGTGTCCCCAAAGCTCTCCAGGTGTGTCCCAGGTGTGTGTGAAGACACCCAGGAGAGTCCCAGGTGTCCCCAAAGCTCTCCAGGTGTGTCCCAGGTGTGTCCCAGAGCCACCCAGGTGTGTCCCAGGTGTGTCCTAGGTATCCCTAAGCTTGGCTTTTGCCCCCCAGGTTTGTCCCAGGTGACTCCAGAGCCACCCAGGTGTGTCCAGAGCCACCCAGGTGTGTCCAGAGCCACCCAGGTGTGTCCCCAGGCATCCCCAAAGCCCCCCAGGTGTCCCCAAAAGGAGCCCAGAGACTCCCAGGTGTGTCCCAAGTGTTCCCTGGGTGCCCCAGTGTCCCAGGTGTGTCCCCAGGTGTCCCCAAAGCCCCTCAGGTGTATCTCAGGTGTGTCCCAGGTGTGTGTTTATCCCCCCCCAGGTGTGTCCCAGAGTCCCCAGGTGTGTCCCAGGTGTGCCCAGGTGTGTGTCTGTCCCTCCCAGGTGCCCCCAGGTGTGTCCCCGTGTCCCCAGGTGTGTCTCAGGTGCCCCCAGGTGTGTCCCCGAGTCCCCAGGTGTGCCCAGGTGTGTGTCTGTCCCCCCCAGGTGCCCCCAGGTGTGTCCCCAAGTCCCCAGGTGTATCCCAGGTGTGTCTCCGTGTCCCCAGGTGTCCCCAGGTGTGCCCAGGTGCGCTCACCTCTCCGGTTGGGCTGCATGGACTCCCCGCGCCGGCTGGCTCCGTCCCTCAGGTGTGTGTTTATCCCCCCCAGGTGTATCCCAGGTGTGTCCCCGTGTCCCCAGGTGTGTCCCCGTGTCCCCAGGTGTGCCCAGGTGTCCCCAGGTGTGCCCAGGTGTGCCCAGGTGCGCTCACCTCTCCGGTTGGGCTGCATGGACTCCCCGCGCCGGCTGGCTCCGTCCCTCAGGCTGGGCGGGACGTACTTGCCCGTCTTGCTCACCTGGGCAGCCACCGGCTCCGGCTCTGCAGGGACACGTGAGGGACAGGTGAGGGACAGGTGAGCGCAGGGACAGGTGAGGGACAGGTGAGGGACAGGTGAGGGACAGGTGAGGGACAGGGACAGGTGAGGGACAGGGACAGGTGAGGGACAGGGACAGGTGAGGGACAGGTGAGAGATGAGGGACAGGTGACGGACAGGTGAGGGACAGGGACAGGGACAGGTGAGAGGCACAGGTGAGACCCCAAATACCCCAAACCCCTCCGAGCCCTCAGGAAAACGGGAAAAAATCAGGAAGAATTCCCAAAATTCCCAAAAAACCTGGGATTTGGGATCCCTACCCCCCCGGAGGTTTCTCCTCCTGCTCGGGGCCACCACGGTGACATCGGGGCCACCAAAACCCTACAAACCCTCACAAAAATGGGAAAAAACTGGGAAAAATTCCCAAAATTCCCAGAAAATCTGGGATTTGGGATCCGTACCCCCTGGCAGTTTCTCCTTCTCGCCCGTGGACAGCCCCAGCTGCTCGGCCAGCTCCTTCTGCTTGGGGCCACCACAACAACAACGGGGCCACCAAACCTCTACAAACCCTCAGGAAAACGGGAAAAAAATTGGGAAAAATTCCCAAAATTCCCAAAAAAATTTGGGATTTGGGATCCATACCCCCTGGCAGTTTCTCCTTCTCGCCCGTGGGCAGCCCCAGCTGCTCGGGGCCACCTCAACAACAACGGGGCCACCACGGGGACCTCAAATGTCCCCAAACCTCTACAAACCCTCACGAAAATGGGAAAAAACCAGGAAAAAATGGGGAAAAAATCCCAAAATTCCCAAAAAAAGTGGGATTTGGGATCCGTACCCCCTGGCAGTTTCTCCTTCTCGCCCGTGGACAGCCCCAGCTGCTCGGGGCCACCACAAGTGACCTTGGGGCCACCAAAACCCTCCAAACCCTCAAAAAACCGGGAAAAAACCAGGAAAAAAACCGGGAAAAATTCCCAAAATTCCCAAAAACCCTGGGATTAGGAGTTTTACCCCCTGGCAGTTTCTCCTTCTCGCCCGTGGACAGCTCCAGCTGCTTGGGGCCACCTCAACAACAACGGGGCCACCACGGTGACCTCAAATGTCCCCAAACCTCTACAAACCCTCAGGAGAACGGGAAAAAAACAGGAAAAAAATTGGGAAAAATTCCCAAAATTCCCAAAAAATCTGGGATTTGGGATCCGTACCCCCTGGCAGTTTCTCCTTCTCGCCCGTGGACAGCCCCAGCTGCTCGGGGTCACCTCGGTGACCTTGGAGCCACCACGGTGACATTGGGGCCACCAAACCCCTACAAACCCTCAGGAAAACGGGAAAAAAACCAGGAAAAATTCCCAAAATTCCCAGAAAATCTGGGATTTGGGATCCGTACCCCCTGGCAGTTTCTCCTTCTCGCCCGTGGACAGCCCCAGCTGCTCGGGGTCACCTCGGTGACCTTGGAGCCACCACGGTGACATTGGGGCCACCAAACCCCTACAAACCCTCAGGAAAACGGGAAAAAAACCAGGAAAAATTCCCAAAATTCCCAGAAAATTTGGGATTTGGGATCCGTACCCCCTGGCAGTTTCTCCTTCTCGCCCGTGGACAGCCCCAGCTGCTCGGCCAGCTCCTTCTGCATGGGTCCCAGCGTGTCCTTGTACGGGCACCGCGTGGTCCAGTGGTCGCCCTTGCAGATGCGACAGGACACGATCTTCTGGCCCTTCAGCTTGTTCATGGGGTCCTCCTCCTCCTGGCAGTTCAGGTCCTGGGAGGGGGACAGGTACACCTGAGCACACCTGGGCACACCTGAGCACACCTGGGTACACACCTGAGCACACCTGGGAACACCTGGGACACATCTGAGCACACCTGGGAAACACCTGAACCTCCCTGATAACCCCTATGGACACCTGGGGACACTTTGGGATGAGGACACCTAAAGGTGGTCATGGGGTCCTCCTCCTCCTGGCAGTTCAGGTCCTGAGAGGGGGACAGGTACACCTGAGCACACCTGAGCACACCTGGGGACACCTGGGCACACCTGAGCACACCTGGGGACACCTGGGGACAGCTGAGCACACCTGGGCACACCTGGGAACAGCTGGGGACACCTAAGGCCACTCCTGAGTCACACCTGGGGACACCTGAGCACACTTGGTCACACCTGGGTACACCAGGGGACACCTGGGTCACACCTGGGGACACCTGGGTCACACCTGGGTACACCAGGGGACACCTGGGTCACACCTGGGGACACCTGGCGTCACACCTGGGCCACACCTGGTCACACCTGGGGACACCTGTGACACACCTGGGGTCACACCTGGTCACACCAGGGGACACCTGGGCCACACCTGGTCATACCAAGGGACACCTGGGGCACACCTGGTCACACCAGGGGACACCTGGGTCACACTTGGTCACACCTGGGTCACACCAGAGGACACCTGGGTCACACTTGGTCACACCTGGTGATACCAAGGGACACCTGGGCCACACCTGGTCACACTTGGGACACCTAGGTCACACCTGGCTCCCACCTGGGTCACACCTGGGGACACCTGGGTCACACCTGGGACACACCTGGTCACACCTGGGACACACCTGGTCACACCTAAGGCCACTCCTGGGGACACCTGAGCACACCTGGTCACACCTGGGCCACACTTGGTCACACCTGGGTACACCAGGGGACACCTGGGCCACACCTGGTCATACCAAGGGACACCTGTGACACACCTGGGTCACACCTGGGCCACACCTGGGCCATACCTGGTCACACCAGGGGACACCTGTGACACACCTGGTCACACCAGGGGACACCTGAGCACACCTGGTCACACCTGGGGTCACACCTGGTCACACCAGGGGACACCTGGGCCACACCTGCTCACACTTGGGTCACACCTGGTCCCACCTGTGCCACACCTGGTCCCACCTGTGCCACCTGTGCGTACCTCCTTGCTGGTGATGAAGGTCATGAAGACGTCGTCGCTCACGGTCGTCGTGGCCACGTTGGGCCCGGGGGCGTCGAACTCGGAATTCCCAAACTTCTTCCAGTTCTGGGATGGGGAAAAATGGGAGAAGGAGCTGAAAATCCCGGGAATTCCGGCACCGGAGATGGGGGATTGGGGGGGCGGGGGAATTCCCTTCCTGAAAAATCCCAAATCCCAGAAAATCCCAAATCCCGTGGGAATCACAATTCCCAAAACATCCCAGTTCCCAAAAATCCCAATTCCCAAAAGAAGCCAATTCCCAAAAAAAGAATTCCTGAAAAAATGTGAATTCCCAAAAAAATCATAATTCCCAAAAAATCCCAAATCCCATGGGAATCCCAATTCCCAAAAAAATCCCAATTCCCAAAGGAATCCCTCACCTTTCTCAGGTAAATCCAGATCCCATTCCCAGGTAAATCCCAGCCCAGGTAAGTCCCACCTCACATAAACCCCAGCTCAGGTAAATCCCAGCCCAGGTAATTCCCAGCCCAGGTAAACCCCAGCCCAGGTGAGTCCCAGCCCAGGTGAGTCCCAGGTAAATCCCAGCCCAGGTGAGTCCCAGCCCAGGTAAACCCCAGCCCAAGTGAGTCCCAGCTCAGGTGAGTCCCAGCCCAGGTGAGTCCCAGGTAAATCCCAGCCCAGGTGAGTCCCAGCCCAGGTGAGTCCCAGCCCAGGTTAAACCCCGCCCAGGTGAGTACCCAGCCAGATGAGTCCAGCCCCAGGTAACCCAGCCCAGGTGAGTCCTCAGCCCAGGTGAGTCCCAGCCCAGGTGAGGTCCGGCCAGGTAAATCCCAGCCCAGGTGAGTCGCCAGGTAAACCCCAGCCAGGTAAATCCCAGCCCAGGTGAGTCCCAGCCCAGGTGAGTCCCAGCCCAGGGTGAGTCAGCCCAGGTGAGTCCCAGCCCAGGTAAATCCCAGCCCAGGTGAGTCCCAGCCCAGGTAAATCCCAGCCCAGGTGAGTCCCAGCCCAGGTAAACCCCAGCCCAGGTGAGTCCCAGCCCAGGTAAATCCCAGCCCAGGTGAGTCCCAGCCCAGGTGAGTCCCAGGTAAATCCCAGCCCAGGTGAGTCCCAGCCCAGGTGAGTCCCAGCCCAGGTGAGTCCCAGCCCAGGTGAGTCCCACGCTCACCTTGCGCCGGGCCACGGCCTTGGAGGCTTTGCGGGTCTCGATGCGGAAGGTGCGGATGATCTGGGAATGGGAACGGGAACGGCACAGGTGAGGTCAGGGAGGGACCAAAAACCCTGAATTTGGGGTTCCCTGGAGCACCTGGGCCCCAAAACCCCAAATCTGGGGTTACCTGAGGCACCTGGGCCCCGAAAACCCTGAATTTGGGGTTACCTGAGGCACCTGAGCTCCAAAAACCCCAAATCTGGGGTTACCTGAGGCACCTGGGCCCCAAAAACCCCAAATTCGGGGTTACCTGAGGCACCTGAACCCCAAAAACCCCGAATTCGGGGTCACCTGAGGCACCTGGACCCCAAAAACCCTGAATTTGGGGTTACCTGAGGCACCTGAGCTCCAAAAACCCCAAATCTGGGGTTACCTGAGGCACCTGGGCCCCAAAAACCCCCAAATTCGGGGTTACCTGGAGCACCTGGGCCCCAAAAAACCCCAAATTCGGGGTTACCTGGAACACCTGAACCCCAAAACCCCAAATCTGGGGTTACCTGGAACACCTGAACCCCAAAAACCCCAAATTCGGGGTTACCTGAGACACCTGGGCCCCAAAAATCCCAAATTTGGGGTCACCTGAGGCACCTGGGCCCCGCAGGTGCCAAATTCGGGGCTCACAGGTGCCGAACTTGAAGCTCAGGTGCCAAATTTGGGGCCCAGAGGCGCCAAATCCTGAGCTCAGGTGCCAAATCCGGGGCTCAGGTGTGCCCAGGTGTGCTCAGATGTGCCCAGGTGTGCTCAGGTGTATCCCAGGTGTGCCCAGGTGTATCCCAGGTGTGCCCAGGTGTATCCCAGGTGTATCCCAGGTGTATCCCAGGTGTCCCCAGGTGTATCCCAGGTGTGCCCAGGTGTCCCAGGTGTATCCCAGGTGTCCCCAGGTGTATCCCAGGTGTATCCCAGGTGTATCCCAGGTGTCCCCAGGTGTACCCCAGGTGTGCCCAGGTGTATCCAGGTGTATCCCAGGTGTATCCCAGGTGTGCCCAGGTGTACCCAGGTGTCCCCAGGTGTATCCCAGGTGTATCCCAGGTGTGCCCAGGTGTACCCAGGTGTCCCCAGGTGTGTCCCAGGTGTATCCCAGGTGTCCCCAGGTGTGCCCAGGTGTGCCCAGGTGTGCTCACCTTGACCTTGCGCCCGTCCTCCTCCTCGCGGTACTCGGTGATGGTTTTGATGTTGCCATTGACGACCTCCTTGGGGGATGGGAGGGGCCCTGGGGACAGGTAGGGGACAGGTGAGCCCCAGGTGTGCCCAGGTACGGCCCAGCTGTGTCCCAGGTGTATCCCAGCTGTCCCCAGGTGAGCCCCAGGTGTGCCCCGGTACGGCCCAGGTGTGTCCACAGTGCCCCTCAAGTGTCCCCAGGTATGGCCCAGGCATCCCCAGGTGTGTCCCAATTGCCCCCCAGGTGCCCCCAGGTGTCCCCAAGTGTGTCCTAGATGTCCCCAGGTGTGCCCAGGTGTCCCCAGGTGTATCCCAGGTGTGTCCCAATTGCCCCCCAGGTGCCCCCAGGTGTCCCCAAGTGTGTCCTAGATGTCCCCAGGTGTCCCCAGGTGTATCCCAGGTGTGCCCAAGTGTCCCCCAGGTGAGCCCAGGTGTGTCCCAGCTGTCCCCAGGTGTGTCCCTCCCTCCCAGCTGTCCCCAGGTGTATCCCAGGTGTCCCCAGGTGTATCCCAGGTGTGTTCTACATGTTCCCAGGTGTCCCCAGGTGTATCCCAGGTGTATCCCAACTGTCCCCAGGTGTCCCCAGGTGTATTCCCATGTGTCCCAGGTGTGTCCCAGGTGTGTCCCAGCTGTCCCCAGGTGTCCCCAGATGTGTCCCAGGTGTCCCCAGGTGTCCCCAGGTGTATCCCAGGTGTCCCCAGCTGTCACCAGGTGTGTCCCAGGTGTGTCCCAGCTGTCCCCAGGTGTGCCCAGGTGTATCCCAGGTGTGTCCCAGGTGTCCCAGGTGTCCCCAGGTGTCCCCAGGTATCCCCAGGTGTCCCCAGGTGTGTCCCAGGTGTATCCAAGGTGTCCCCAGGTGTGCCCAGGTGTATCCCAGGTGTGTCCAGGTGTATCCCAGGTGTCCCCAGGTGTGCCCAGGTGTATCCCAGGTGTGTCCAGGTGTCCCCAGGTGTATCCCAGGTGTCCCAGGTGTGTCCCAGGTGTATCCCAGGTGTCCCCAGGTGTGTCCCAGGTGTATCCCAGATGTCCCCAGGTGTATCCCAGGTGTGTCCCAGGTGTGTCCCAGGTGTCCCCAGGTCTCACCTCCCTTGAGCAGCTCGGCCTCGGCGCTGGAGGGGCCTCCCAGGACCCCGGGCAGGGGCAGATCCTTGAGGAGCTCGCTGGTGATCACCTTGTCTGGGGAGAGACAGGGAACGCTCACCTGAGCAGGTACAGCCTCACCTGAGCAGGTACAGCCTCACCTGAGCAGGTACAGCCTCACCTGGGACAGGTACAGCCTCACCTGGGACAGGTACAGCCTCACCTGGGACAGGTACAGCCTCACCTGAGGCAGGTACAGCCTCACCTGGGACAGGTAACCCTCACCTGGGACAGGTAACCCTCACCTGGGACAGGTACAGCCTCACCTGAGCAAGTACAGCCTCACCTGGGACAGGTAACCCTCACCTAGGGCAGGTACAGCCTCACCTGGGGCAGGTACAGCCTCACCTGAGCAGGTACAGCCTCACCTGAGCAGGTACAGCCTCACCTGGGGCAGGTAACGCTCACCTGGGACAGGTACAGCCTCACCTGAGCAGGTACAGCCTCACCTGGGGCAGGTAACGCTCACCTGGGACAGGTACAGCCTCACCTGGGGCAGGTACAGCCTCACCTGAGCAGATAACGCTCACCTGAGCAGGTAAAGCCTCACCTGGGCACAGGTACAGCCTCACCTGGGGCAGGGAACACCTGGACACAGGTATCCCCCTCATCTAGGGCAGGTACAGCTCCACCTGGGCACAGGTAACCCTCACCTGGGGCAGGTACAGCCTCACCTGGGACAGGTAACACCTGACCACAGGTATCCCCCTCATCTAGGGCACGTACAGCCTCACCTGGGCTCAGGTAACCCAGCCTTGCCCAGCCCCTGGAATGGCTCCGTGTCCCAAAGGACACAGGTGACACCCTGGGCAGGTGTCACCCAACAGGTTCCACAGGTGTAACAGATCCCACAGGTGTCCCCCCCAACAGGTCCCGCAGGTGTCACCCGACAGGTCCCACAGGTGTCACAGGTCCCACAGGTGTCACCCCTGACAGGTCCCACAGGTGTCACAGGTCCCACAGGTGTCACCCCTGACAGGTCCCACAGGTGTCACCCAACAGGTCCCACAGGTGTCACAGATGCCACAGGTGTCACCCAACAGGTTCCACAGGTGTCCCAGGCCCCACAGGTGCCACCCCTAACAGGTCCCACAGGTGTCACCCAACAGGTGTGACAGGTGTCACAAGTCCCACAGGTGTCACCCAACAGGTTCCACAGGTGTCACAGATCCCACAGGTGTCACCCCCGACAGGTCCCACAGGTGTCACCTGACAGGTTCCACAGGTGTCACCCAACAGGTTCCACAGGTGTCACAAATCCCCCAGGTGTGCCAGGTCCCCCAGGTGTCCCCTGCCAGGTGCCCCAGGTGTGCCAGGTCCCCCAGGTGTCCCCTGCCAGGTGCCCCAGGTGTCACTCACCATCCTCTCCTCCCTCCTCCTCCACCTGGTCGGCCCAGCTGGGCTTGGAGCTGTGGGGACACAACGGCCTCAGACCCCCCTGTCCCCTCTGTGTCACCTGTGTCACCTCCCCAAGGTCCCCATGCCACCCTCAGACCCCCCTGTCCCCTCCTGTCCCCTGTGTCACCTCCCCAATGTCCCCATGCCACCCTCAGACCCCCCTGTCACCTCCTGTCCCCTGTGTCACCTCCCCAATGTCCCCGTGCCACCCTCAGACCCCCCTGTCCCCTCCTGTCCCCTCTGTGACCTCCCCAATGTCCCCATGCCACCCTCAGACCCCCCTGTCACCTCTGTGGCCCTTCGTCACCTCCCAATGTCCCCGTTGCCACCCCTCAGATCCCCCCTGTCCCCTCCTGTCCCCTCTGTCACCTCCCCAATGTCCCCGTGCCACCCTAGACCCCCCCTGTCCCCTCTTCCCCTCGCTCACCTCCCTGGTGTCCCCGTGCCACCCTAAAAACCCCCCCCCATCAGATCCCCCTGTCCCCTCTGTGTCCCTCTGTCACCTCCCAATGTCCCGGGCCCCCTCAGACCCCCTGTCCTCTGTGTCACCTGTGTCCCTCCCAGGTCCCCGGCCACCCTCAAGACCCCCTTCCCCCTGTTCCCCTTGTTCACCTCCCAGTGTCCCCTGGCCACCCTCAGCCCCCCTGTCCCCTCCTGTCCCCTCCCAAGTCCCCGTGTCACCCTCAGACCTCCCTGTCCCTCCTTTCCCCTCCCAATTCCTGTGTCACTCTCAACCCCCCTGTCCCTCTGTCACTCCCCAATGTTCCCCGTGCCACCTCAGACCCCCTGTCCACTCTGTGTCCCCTCTGTCACCTCCCCAGTGTCCCCGTGCCCACCCTAGATTCCCCCTGTCCCCCCTGTCCCCTCTGTCACCTCCCTGTGTCCCTGCCACCCTCAGCCCCCCTGTTCCCCTCTTGTGACCTCCCCAGTGTCCCCGTGCCACCCTCAAACCCCCTGTCCCTCCGTCCCCTGTGTCACCCTCAGACCCTTCCCCTCCTGTCCCCTGTGTCACCTCCCCTGTGTCCCCGTGCCACCCTCAGATCCCCGTCACCTCTGTGTCCCCTCTGTCACCTCCCCAATGTCCCTGTGTCACCCTCAGACCCCCCTGTCCCCTCTGTGTCCCTCTGTCACCTCCCCTGTGTCCCCGTGCCACCCTCAGGGTCCCTGTGTCCCCTCCTGTCCCTCCCACACTGTCCCCTCTCCTCACAGCCACAGCCCTGCCTGAAACCCCCTGGGAACCCAAACTGGGACCACCGGGACCCCAAACTGGGACCCCCTGGACCCCAAACTGGGACCCCAAACTGGGACCCCCTGGACCCCAAACTGGGACCCCCGGGACCCCAAACTGGGACCCCAGACTGGGACCCCAAACTGGGACCGCCGGGACCCCAAACTGGGACCGCCGGGACCCCAAACTGGGACCCCAAACTGGGACCGCCGGGACTCCCAGGACCTCAAACCGGAATCCCCGGACCGGGCCCCGCCAGGCCCAGCCCCGCTCCCAGTTCCCGATCCCATTCCCATTCCCAGTTCCCATTCCCGATCCCAGTTCCCGATCCCATTCCCGATCCCATTCCCATTCCCATTCCCATTCCCATTCCCAGTTCCCATTCCCGGTTCCCCTCACAGCCCCAGGCCCAACGCCCCCCCCTCCCCCCCCATCCCCTCACGGCTCCCGCTCCACCCCAGCCCCGCTCCCGCCGCCAATCCCGGCTCCCCGCCGCATTCCCGGTGCCATTCCCGGTGCCATTCCCGGTTCCCCGCCGCATTCCCGCCGCCATTCCCGGCGCTCCCGCCCTCACTCGAAGTCCCCGGTCGGCATCGCCTCCGCCGCCCTCACGCCGCCACACCGGAAAGGCCGCCCTTCACTTCCGGTCCGCGGCCGTCACTTCCGGCGGGGAGAGGGCGGGAAAGCCGCGCGCGGGGCATGGCGGGAAGGCGTTGCTAAGCAACGCCTCAGCGAGGCCTGCGGCCTACTCGTAACGCGGATTTGGAATAAATTTGGAATGAATTTATAATTTATAGGCGCGATTTATTTGAAGAAATATTACAACATATAAAAACTACATAAAGTATCGAGTTCCACCTTGTACAAAGCGGCCGCGGGGGGGTTGGGTACAATGCGATAAAAACGGGGAGCGGGGCCGGGCCTGGGAGGGCCGGGAGGGGATTTAAAAGTAATAATAATAATAATAATTATAAAAAGAAAGAAAAGAGGACGGGGAAAATAAAAATTGTTTGAAATGATGGAGAAGAAAAAGTGGAAAAAATGTAGGGGGGAAAAAGAGGGGGAAAAAAGAGGGGAAATGTAAGAAAGTCAAGGGGGAAGGAAGGGGTTAAAAAAGGGGGAAAATGGGGAAAAAAGGGGGAAAAATGGGAAAAAAAGAGGGAAAAAGGGGGAAAAGGGAAAAAAGAAAGGGTTATAAAGAAGGGGAAAAGAAAAAAGGGGGGAAAGAAAAATTGGAGGAAAAATTTGAGGAAAAATGGAGGAAAATGAGGGAAAAATGAGGAAAAAATTGAGGAAAATTTGAGAAAAATGAGGGAAACCAGGAAAAATTGAGGGAAAAGTGAGGAAAAGTAGAGAAAAATGAGGAAAAAGTGAGGAAAAAGTGAGAAAAAATGGAGAAAAAGAAGGAAAAATTGAGGAAAAAATTGAGGGAAAACGGAGAAAAAATAGAGGAGAAATAGAGAAAAATAAGGAAAAACTGAGGAAAAATTAAGGAAAAATTAAGGAAAAATAGAGAAAACTGAGGGAAAATTGAGGAAAAATGGAGAAAAATGAGGAAAATCTGAGTTAAAATAGAGAAAATTGAGGGAAAATTAAGGAAAAAGAGAGAAAACTGAGGGAAAACTGAGGAAAAATGGAGAAAAAATAGAGGAGAAATAGGGAAAAATAAGGAAAAACTGAGGAAAAAAAGGGAAAAATGAGGGAAAGTTGAGGGAAAATTGAGGGAAAATTGAGAGAACTGAGGGAAAACTGAGGAAAAATGGAGGAAAATGATGGAAAAGCATAAAAAAAACCCCAGGAATAAAAAGAACCCAAAGTGGAAATCGAAGCAAAGCAAAGCAGAAACGCCCCAGGATCCCCAACCGCCGCTCCCAGGCCCCGGTGTCCGAGTGTCCGAGTGTCCGAGGGCTCAGCCGGACGCTTCCATCGGCTCCCGCGGCCCTGGGGACAGCGCGGTTGGGGACACCATGGGGACAGCACAGGGACAGCACGGGGACAGCATGGGGACACTTGTCCCCTGTCCCACTGTCCCTTTGTCCCACACAGTCCCATTGTCCCCTGTCGTCCTCTGTCCATTGTCCCCTGTCCCCTGTCCTGGTGCCCATTGTCCATTGTCCCCTGTCCCTTTGTCCCACACTGTCCCTTTGTCCCCTGTCCCCTGTCCCCTGTCCATTGTCCCCTGTCCCCTGTCACACTGTCCTATTGTCCATTGTCCCCTGTCCATTGTTCACTGTCCCCTGTCCCACTGTCCCCTGTCCCCTGGTCCCACACTGCCCCATTGTCCCCTGTCCCCTGCCCATTGTCCCCTGTCCACTGTCCATTGTCCATTGTCCCCTGTCCTGGTGCCCATTGTCCCCTGTCCCTTTGTCCCACACTGCCCCATTGTCCCCTGTCCTTTGTCCCCTGTTGTCCCCTCTTCCACACTGCCCCCTGTCCCCTGTTGTCCCCTGTCCCACTCAGTGAGTCGTCACTCAGCGGGTGGTCAGTGAGTGGTCACTCGGTCACTCAGCAGTCACTCAGCAGTCACTCAGCGGTCACTCAGCGGTCACTCAGCGGTCACTCAGCAGTCAGTGAGTGGTCACTCAGTGCTCAGTGGTCACCCAGTTGTCAGTGGTCACTCAGCGGTCACTCAGCGGTCACTCAGTGGTCACTCAGCGGTCATTCAGCGAGTGGACACTCTGTGGTCACTCAGCGGTCACTCAGGGGTCACTCAGCGGTCACTCAGAGGTCACTCAGCGCTCTGAGTGGTCACTCAGCGGTCACTCAGCGGTCACTCAGCGGTCACTCACCGGCCGTGTCCTGGCGCAGTTTGGCCACAGCGCAGGCCTTGATCTCCAGCCCGATGGCCTTGGCCAGGGGAGGTGGCACCGCGTTACCGACCTGGGGACAACAGGGGACAATAGGGGACAGTGGGACAGGGACAGTGGGACAGGGGACAAGGGGACAGTGGGACAGGGACAGGGGACAGGGACAGGGACAGGGGAGGCGGCACCGCGTTACCGACCTGGGGACAACAGGGGACAATAGGGGACAGTGGGACAGGGGACAATGGACATTGGGACAGTGGGACATGGGGACAACAGGGGACAGGGGAGGTGGCACCGCATTGCCAACCTGGGGACAGGGGACAGTGGGACAGTGGGACAGGGGACAACAGGGGACAAGAGGAAAATGGACATTGGGACAATGGACATGGGACAATGGGGACACTGGGACAATGGGGACACCAGTCCCATGACATCGACTCCAGCCCCATGGTGACATCGTCCTGGGGACGCCGCCATCGAGGCCACCACGGGCGGGTGACGGGTGACACCGACCTGTCTGTGCTTGTCCAGGATGTTGCCGAAGAGCCGGTAGGTGTCGGGGAAGCCCTGGGAGCGCGCGCACTCCCGCACGCTGACCACGCGGTGCTGCTCGGGGTGCAGCACCCGGCCCTGCGCGGGGACACGCGGGGACACCGTTGGGACATGGTGGCCGCTGGAGACCGTCAAACCCAACCGCGGTGACCGTCAAACCCAACCGTGGAGACCATCAAACCCAACCGTCGGCCATTGGAGACCATCAAACCCAACCGTGGGGACCATCAAACCCAACCATTGGCCATTGGAGACCATCAAACCCAACCGCTGGCCATTGGAGACCATCAAACCCAACCGCGGTGACCGTCAAACCCAACCGTGGAGACCATCAAACCCAACCGTCGGCCATTGGAGACCATCAAACCCAACCGTG
>JAVTVJ010005503.1:0-29042 GCA_034509425.1 Eopsaltria australis
TTTTTCCTGTTTTTTTCTGGGGTTTTTTTCCTGTTTTTTTTCCCAGTTTTTTCCCCTGATCTTTTCCCATTTTCCCCCATTTTTTTCCATTTTATTTCTCTTTTTTCTGTTTTTTCCCATTTTTTCCCTCTCGCTTTTTTCCAATTTTTCCCTTTTTTTTTTTTTCTATTTTTTTTCTCTTTTCTTTTTTCCCCCATTTGTTTCCTTTTTTCCCCTTTTATTTCCTGTTTTTTTCTGGGTTTTATTCTATTTTTTCCCTTTTTTCCTGTCCTTTTTCCCATTTTATTCTTGTTTTTTCCTGGTTTTTCCCTTTCTTCTCTTTTTCTCCCAGTTTTTTCCCATTTTTTCCTGTTTTTTCTCCCCTTTTTTTCCATTATTTTCCTTTTCTTTTTTCCTTTATTCTGTTTTTTGGGTTTTTTTCTCCCTTTTTTCCTGTTTTTTTCTGGTTTTCCCCATTTTTTTCCTTTTTTTCTTTTTACCCATTTTATTTCCTTTTTTAATTAATTTTTCAGACTTTTTCCCATTTCCCCCTCTTTCTTTCCATTTTTTCCCTTCTTTTTTCCCATTTTTTCCTTTTTTCCTTTTTCCCATTTTCCCATTTTATTTCCCTTTTCCCTTCTTTTTTTGTTTTACTTTTTCCTTGTTTTTTCCCTTTTTTCCCATTTTTTCCTCCTATTTTTTCCCTGTTTTTTTCCCTTTCCCCCCTTTTTTCCTGATTTTTCCTCCTCTTTTTCCCTTTTTCCCATATTTTCTCATTTCTTCCCTGTTTTTTTTTTCCTTTTTGCCCTTTTCCCCCCATTCCCCCCCCCCCCTTTTTCATATTTTTCCAGGGTGCTTTTCTGTTTTTCCCTTTTTTTTCTCATTTTCTTCCTCTTTTTTCTTTCTTTTTTTCCGTTTCTATTCCTTCCTTAATTTTTCCCATTTTTCCCCTTTTTCTCCCCCTTTTTTCCCCCTTTTCCCCCATTTTCTTCCCTTTTTTTTTTGGTTTTTTTCCCATTTTCTCCCCCTTTTCCCCCCTTTTTTCCTTCTTTTCCCCAGGTTTTTCCCCATTTTCCCCCCTTTTCTCCCTTATTTTGTGCAAGAATAATGAGGTGATTTTCTGGGAATTTTGAAGGATTTTGGTGGGAATTGTGAGGGATTTTTGTGGGAATCATGGAAGGATTTTTTGGGAATCATGGAAGGATTTTTTGGGAATCGTGAGGGGATTTTGGGCAGGAATTTTGAGGGGATATTGTGGGAATCATGATGGGCTTTTTTGGGAATTTTATGGGGATTTTGTGGGAGTTCTGAGGGGATTTTGGGCAGGAATCATGAGGGGATTTTCCTGCCAAAACCCACAAGGCGATTTGAGTGGCAATTCAAACACAAAAACTAATCCCCTTAAAAATCCCTGCAAGAAATGCCTTAAACTCCATTTTTTTCTCCTCAACCCATGCAATTTTCCCTGTTTTTCAGACCGTGGATGTTGATGGCCATTCCTACCGCCTGGAAGGGCTGAAGAAATTCATAGAATACCGGCTGCGATTCCTTGCCTACAACCACTATGGGCCTGGCGTTTCCTTGGAAGAGCTGATGGTCACCACCCTCTCTGATGGTCAGTTGGGGATGAAATTGTTGCGCAAATCACATTTTTAAACATCCGTAAATTTAAAATCCGAGGGAATATTTTCCCCAGTTTTTCCGGGAATATTTTTTCAAGGTTTTTCTGGCCTTGGGAAAGGGGAGAAAAGCGGGATTGTGTTTGTAAAATTGGGCCGTGCTTGGCTGTGGCTCCAAATTTCGAAATTTTTAGATTTTTGGGGTTCAAATCACAATTTTTTCCTGGTTCCCCCCCCTTTTTTCTCCTTTTTCTCCCTTCCCCTCCCTTTTACCCCCTCTTTTCCCCCTTTTATCCCCATTTTCCTCTCCTTTTTTCCCAATTTTCCCCATTTTTCCCTCTTTCTTCCTTTTCTCCTATTTTTTCCTTTTTTCTTTCCTTTTCCCCCTTTTTCCCCCCTCCCCTCCTTCCTCAATTTCCCCCCCCTTTTCTCACTTTTTCCCCAGTTTTTCCCCTTTCCTCCCTTTTCTTCTCCCTTTTTTGGGCCTTCTTTTCTCCTGTTTTCTTCCCTCTATTTTTCCTATTTCCCCCCTCCTTTTCCCTCCACTTTCCTCCCTTTTCCCCCCATTTTTTATCCCTACTTCCCCCTCCATTTTTCCCCCCCTTTCCCCCAATTTTTTCTCCCTTTATTTGGGCTTTTTTCCTCCTCTTTTCTTCCCTCTTTTATTCTCTTTCACCCCCATTTTTTCCCTTCTTTCCCCTCTACTTTCCTTACTTTTTTCCCCTTTATTCCTTTCTTTTCCCCCTTTTTCCCCTCCTTTCCCTCCATTTTCCCCCACATTTTTCCTCCCTTTTCCCCCCATTTTCCACCTCCATTTCCCCCCATTTATCCCCTTTTTTCCACTTTTCCCATTTTTTCCTCATTTTTTTCCCAGTTTTCCCCTTCCCCCCATTTTTTCTCCCTTTTTTGGGCCTTTTTTCGTCCATTTTCCTCTCCTCACCATTTCCCCCCCTCATTTTCCCTCCCTTTCCCTCCGATTTTTCCCCATTTTTTCCCAATTTTTCCACTTTTTTCCCCTCAACTTCTTCCCCTCCCCCCTTTTTTCCCCTTTTCCCTGTTTTCCCCTCCATTTCCCCTCATTTTTTACCCTTTCATCCCCTTTTTTCCCCACTTTTCCCATTTTCTCCCCATTTTTTTTCTTTTTTTTTTCTCCAGTTTTTCCCATTTTTTTCTAATTCTTTTCCCATTTTCTCCCCAATTTTTTCTTTTTTTTTTTCTCCAGTTTTTCCCACTTTTTCTAATTCTTTCCCCATATTTTCCCATTTTTTCCCCATATTTTCCCATTTTCCCCCCATTTTTCCCCCATTTTTATTGGACTTTCAATCCCACCCCAGAAATTCCAGATACAAGGTAAAATTCCCAAATTTCCCAAGATTTTTTACCTTTTCCAGATTTTTGGGGGGAATTTTTGGAAAAAAAAATCCAAATTTTGTTGGTTTTTTTGGGAACTTTTCTGGAAAAAAATCCCTATTTTTTCCCTTTCCCCCCATTTTTCCTCTTTTTTTTCTCCATTTTTCCCCATTCCCCCCATTTTTTCTCCCTTTTTTTGGGGCCTTTTTTTCTCCTTTTTTCTCCCCTCTTTTTCCTCTTTCCCCCCATTTTGCCACCCCTTTTCCTTCCATTTTCCTCACTTTTTCCCCCTTTTTTCTCTTCATTTTCCCCCTTTTTCCCTCCCTTTTCCTCCCCCTTTCCCCCCTTTTTTCCCGTTTTCCCCTTTCCCCAAATCCCATTTAAACCCCAAAAAATTCAATTAAATCCCTTTTAAAAAATCCATTTCCCCCCTTTTTTCCCAGTTCCCAGCACAGCTCCTTGGAACCTTTTCTTGGAAGTGGTGAATTCCAGGGTGAGTCATTCCCAAATTTCCCTAAAAATTCCTCATTTTCCACCTTTTTTCCTGAATTTAATCAGAAAAATATTTTAAAATCCCATTTTTTCCATCATTCCTGAGGTTTTTATCCCAATTTTTCCATTATTTAATTGGGAAAAGATTAAAAATTCCAATTTTTTTTGCGTTGTTCCTTGAAATCCCAAGTTTTTCCAGAATTTTGCTTTTTCCAGGGAAAAAAGGGAATAAATTTGGGATTGATCCCAAAAAATTCCCTAAAAATCCCAAAAATTCCCCAAAAATTCAAAAAAATCCCACAAAAATCCCATTAAAATTCCATCAAAAGCTTGTAAAAATTCCCCAAAAGTCGCATTTTTCCCTAAAAAAAATCCCCCCAAACTTCCATTAAAATTTAAAAAAATTCACCAAAAAATCCCCCCAGTTCCCCAATAAATCTCAAAAAAATCACTTAAAACTCCCCCAAAATATCTACAAGAAATCCCCCAAAAATCCTCAAAAAATTCCCAAAATATTGCTGTCTCCAAAAATCCCCCAAAAATTTCCAAAAAATTCCATCAAAACTCCCCAAAATTCCCAAAAAAAACCCCCAAAAATTCCCAAGAAAATCAGAAAAAAATCCCATTAAAATTAAGGAAATCCATAAAAATCCCCCAAAAATCTCTCCAAATTTTCCAAAAAATTACCAAAAAATTACCAAAAAATTACCAAAAAATCTCCAAAAATCCCCAAAATTTTTCTAAAAAAAAAAAAAAATCCCCCCCCAAAATCATCCCAAAATTCCCCAGAAATTGCAAAATATCCTGAAAATCTTCCCAAAAAACCCCCCAAAAAATCCAAAAAATATAAAAAATATCTGTAAAAAAATCCCAAATAATCCCCCCAAAATTTAAAAAAATTCCCAAAAATCCCAAAAAATTCCCGAAATTCCCAAAAAAATCCAAAATAAATCTGAAAATTAAAAAAAAAATTCCCAAAATATCCCCCCAAATCCCCCCTCAGTTTCCCACCTTTTCCCCCTCAATTTCCCTCCTTTTACCCCTCATTTCCCCCTTTCTCCCCTTCTAAAAATCCAAAAAAATTCCCCAAAAAATCCCCAAAACTTTCCAAAAAATAATTTTTAAAAATCTGTAAAATACTCCTTTAAAATTCCAAGAAAATCTCCCCATATTGAAAAAATTTCCAAACCCCCCCCCAAAAATAAAAAAAAATCTGTATAAAACTCCAAAAACCCCCAAAAATCTCCAAAAAATTTCCAGAAATTCTCGAAAAAAATTGAAAAAATCCCCCCAACATTTCCCAAAAATATCCAAAAAATTCCCCCCAAAATCCCCTCCTTTATAGAGCATCAAGGTGAGCTGGCTCCCGCCTCCTCCCGGCAGTCAAAATGGATTCCTCACTGGATACAAAATCCACCATCGGAAAATGTCCCAGAGAAGGGTGATGGAAACATTGGAACCCAACAACCTCTGGTACCTGTTCACAGGTGAGAATTCCCATGGAATTTTTCCTTAAGGAAATTGGGATTTATTTCTGGAAAATTGGGGTTTATCCCTTCTGGGATTTGAGGGGGAAGTTTCCCAAAATTTGAGGCAAAACTTCCCAAAATTTGAAGGAAAAATTGACCTACAATTCCCCCCAATTCCCCAAAATTCCCCAAAATCCTGGAATCTCCAACCCCTCCCCCTCCTTAAAAAACCCCTCAAAAATCCCCTAAAATTCCTCTTTCCAACCTCCAAATTCTGATTTTTTTGCCTCCTCATCCTGAAATTCCCAATTTTTTTTCCCGGATAGGGCTGGAAAAGGGAAGCCATTACAGTTTCCAGGTGGCGGCCATGACGGCTAATGGAATGGGGTCTCCCACAGAATGGCTCGGAGCCGAAACGCCAGAGAATGACTTGGACGGTAAAAATTTCCCACCAAAATTTTCCCGCCAAAACTCTGAGGGCTGGAATCGGATTCCTGATTTTCATGAGGGAAATATCTACATTTCCAATAAAAAGGGAAGGAAAAATGTTGGGAATGTTGGGAGGGGGGAAAGTAGGGAAAAATCTGTAGGGTTTTTTCAATTTGTTCCCAATTTTTTCCCTGGCTTTTCCCTGCTTTTTTGCTATTTTTTTCCCCTCATATTTTCTCACTTTTTTTCCTGTTTTTTTGCTATTTTTTCCCATTATTTTCCATTTTTTCCTAACTTTTTCCTAATTTTTTCCTGTTTTTCTCCCTGATTTTTCCCTGTATATTTTTATTGTTTTTTCCCCTCATTTTTATGGTTTTTTTTCCTGTTTTTTCCTCATTTTCCCTGGGTTTTTTTCCTTGGATTTTTCCCATTTTTTCTTGTTTTTTTCATTTTCCCCCCTGATTTTCCTCTGTTTTTTTCTGGTTTTTTTCCTGATTTTTCCCATTTTCCCATTTCTTTTCTGTTTTTTCCCCATTTCCTGCTTTTTCCTAATTTTTTTCCTCCTATGTGTCTCTTTTCTTTCTATTTTTCCCCCATTTTTTCCTCTTTTTTTGACTTTTTTCCTGCTTTTCCCCCGTTTTTTTCTGGGGAAAAATGGGGCAAAATGGGGCAAAAATTAGGAAAAAAACCAGGAAAAAACAGGAAAAATTGTGGGAAAATCTCAAAAAAATGGGACAAACCAGGAAAAAGTGGGGGAAAAAGAGGAAAAAAATGGGAAAAATCAGGAATAATGGGGATAAAATAAGTAAAAAAGGATAAAATTGGGTAAAAAATTCAGGAAAAAAAACAGGAAAAAAAGGAGAGAAAAGCAGGTAAAAATTGGGGGAAATGGGAAAAAATCATGAAAAAATGGGAAAATCAGGAAAAATCAGGAAAAAATCAGGAAAATGTTGGTAAAAACAAGGAAAAAAGGGAAAAACAATCATAAAAAATGGGGGGAAACTGGGGGAAAAAAATGGGGAAAAATCAGGAAGAAAAGGGAAAAAACCAGGAAAAAATCAGGGAAAAAAAACTGGGAAAAAAAAAAAGGGGAACGATTGGGAAAAATGGGGGGAAATTTGGGGGGGAAATGGGGAAAAATGGGAAAAATCAGAAAAAAAAAAAACAGGAAAAAAATGGAAAAGCAGAAAAAATTGGGGAAAAAAGGGAAAAATTGGGGAAAAAAGGGAAAAATTAGGGAAAAAAGGGAAAAAATTGGGAAAAATCAGGAAAAATGGGGAAAATTTTGAGATAAATTAGGAAAAAATGGGGAGGGGGGGGAATTGGGGGGAAATGGGGCAAAAATCAGGGGAAAGAAATGGGGGAAAAACTGGGAAAAATCAGAAAAAAATGCGAAAAAAAAACAGAAAAAAGCAGGAAGAAATTGGGAGAAAAACAGGAAAAAATAAAAAAAATTGGGGAAAAAGGGAAAAAATTGGAAAAATAAGGAAATAATGGGGAAAAAACCAGGAAAATTTTGGGAAAAATAGGGAAAAAAAAACAGGAAAAAAATTAGAAAGGAAAACTGGGGGAGAAACAGGAAAAATGGGAAAAAACCAGGGAAAAATCTGTCAAAAATCCAAATTTTTCTTGATTTTCTCCAAATTTGTTTTGATTTTCCTCTTTTTTTTGGCAGTTCCAGAATCCCGAGTTCCTGACCAGCCCAGCTCCCTCCACGTGCATGATTTATCCACAGGCATCATCATGAGTTGGATGCCGCTGCTCAATCCCAATGTGGCGATCAAAGGCTTGCTTCATTATTGACTAGAGAGTCGGGAGCCCCTATGCTGACACTGTCAGGGCGGACAGCAGGCAGAGATTTTATTCCATCCAGAATCTGGGTGAGTTCCACTTTGTTCATGGTTTTCTGAGGTTTTCCCCTTTTTTCTCATTTTTTTTCGATTTTTTCCTGGGTTTTTTCCTGGGTTTTTCCTGTGTTTTTCCTGTGTTTTTTCCCAATTTTTTCACTTGCCCCCCCCCCCCCCCTTTTTTTTTATGATTTTTTTTTTCTCCATTTTGTATAACTGTTTTTTCCCTGATTCTTTTCCACAATATCCCCTGTGGCCGTCCGCCTGCCTCCTCGGTGGAGTGGAGGTGGCTACTAGCAAAGGCGGATGCGACTTGGGTCCTCGGGGGCCAACCTCGTTCCCAATCGCCGAGCGACTCTTGCCCTTGCTCCCTGCTAGCTGCTCGGTAGGCGAACTCTCCCACACCTCAGGGGGTTCCTCCAACCCAGGAATGAAGAGACACAGACACGAGGTTCTGCACTCTGTGGCACCGGGGATCGGAGGACCTCGATTCCCCTGGGACACGATCTTTTATTGTTCTCCCGGTGACCAATCACCGGGTAGCAGAGGGGAGGAACTGGGGAGGAGCAGGGGACAGGGAGCGAACTAGGGATAGAAGGGGGATGAGCAAGGGTTACAGACAGGGGAGTGATACAATGAACAACCGAGTAACTGAGAACTCTCTAGGAAACTGGGGGTGACTAACTCAGATGGGCAGGTGGTGCTCCCCAATGAGCCCTGGGGGTATTAACCTGTCTCGAGCCCAGCCTCTTCTGGGCTAAACTATTGTTTGCTCTACCTCGGGGGAGCCCTCCTCCTCCCCCCAGGGCTTTCTCATTGGAAATTCTTCTTCTGGGGTAACCTGCACCACTGCCACAATCCCCCTCATTTTTTCTGGTCTTTTCCTGCTTTTTATCTCATTTTCTCATTGGGTTTTTCCCCTTTTTTCCCATTTTTCCCAATTCTTCCCCGTTTTTTTTTAATTTATTTTTTATTTTTTACAATTTTTTTTCTGATTTTTTCCTGATGTTTCCCTTTTTTTCTGATTTTACATCTAGTTTTTTCCCCCTTTTTTCCCTGATTTTTTCCTGATTTTTTTCAGGCTTTTTACCCCATTTCTTTCCCTGATTCTTGCCTGATTTTTTCCAATTTTTTCCCCAATCATCCCCAATTTCTCCTTCTTTTCCCCTCACAAAAGATTTTCCTGCCCTTTCCCCCCCCCCCCTTTTTTCTGATTTTTCCCCCCTTCTTTTCCTGTGTATTTCCTTTTTCTTTTCAGTTTTTTCCTTTTTCTTTTCCCTGATTTTTCCTGGTTTTCTCCCTATTTTTTATCTTTTTTCCTGATTTTTTTCTTGATTTTTCTTTGATTTTTTCCCCTGATTTTTCCCAGATTTCTCCCCAATTTTCCTTTCCCCTCCCCCCCAACTTTTTCCTGATTTTTCCCTGTTTTTTTCCCCAATTTTTCCTTAATTTTTCCTGGTTTTTCTTTCTGATTTTCCCCCAATTTTTTTCTGATTTTTTTTTTCCGATTTTTTCCTGATTTTTTCCCAAATTTTTCCCATTTCTTTCTAGTTTTTTACCCTGATTTTCCTTGATTTTATCCTGATTCTTTCCCAATTTTTCCCAATTTTTTCCCATTTCTTTCTAGCGTTTGCCCTCAGCAGGTGAGGAGAGAATTCCAGGAAAAACTTGGATTTGGAGTTGGGAATGAGAAAAATTTGGGTTTAGGTTGGGGCAGGGTCAAAATTCTGGGAAAAATCATGTGGGATTTCAGTGGGTTTGGTGTGAGGGAAAATCGAGGCCTGGTTTGGGCCTGGTTTTTCCTGGTGTTGTTCTGAGGGGAAAATTCCAGAATTCTGGGACAATCCAGGCTGGAATTTGCCCCAATGCAGAATCCAGGTGGAATCCACATCCAGGATTTTCCCGATTTTGGAATTTTGGGGAAAATTTGCTCCTGCTTTTCCTCCCAATCCATTGAAATTCCCATGAAAAAGTGGGAAAAAGGGGGAAAAATGAGGAAAAGTTGGGAAAATTCAGGGAATTTCATGGAAAAATGGGGGGAAATGGGAATTCCATGGAAAAGTGGGAAAAAATGAGGAAAAGTGGGGAAAAAACCTGGAAATTCCCACGGAAAATTTGGGAAAAGGGGAAAAAATTGGGAATTTTCATTTAAAAAATGGGGAAGTCCATGGAAAAGAGGGAAAAGGGAGAAAAATCAGGAATTCCAATGGAAAAAGTGGGAAAAGGGGGAAAATTCCCCGGAAAAAGTTGGGAAAAGTGGGGAAAAAATGATGAAAAGTGGGAAAACTCTTGACATTTCCATGGAGAAATGGGGGGGAAAAAAAGGAAAAAAATTGGGATTTTTCATGGAAAAAATGGGAGAAAAGAAGGGGAAAAAATCCCAGAAATTCCCATTTTTCCATTTCTTTCCCAGAATTCCCAGATTTTCCCATGAATTCCCAGATTTTCCCATGAATTTCCAATTTTTGCAGCTCCCAGCTCGGCTTCCAAGGATCTGACAGCAATTTCCAAGGAAGGGAAACCTCGGAATGTGGTGCTGAGCTGGCAGCCACCGCTAGAAGACAATGGGAAAATTACAGGTGAGAATTTCCAATTTTTTTCAGGTTTTTGGCAGAAAATCTGAAAAAAATGCATTAAAAATCCCCTAAAAACTAAAAAAAATTCCAATAAAAATTCTGGTAAAAAAACCCCAAAAAGTCTGTAAAAATAAAAAAAAAAATCTAATAAAATTCCATTTAAAAATCCCCCCAAAAATTGCATAAAAATGCCTAAAAATCCCCCAAAAATTCCAATAAAAACACCGAAAATCCCCAAAAAATTCCAAAAAAGTTTTAAAAAATCCCCCTGTCATAGGGTAATTGCTGTTAAAAATTCTCGGTGTAGAAAGAGGAGGTGGAATTGGAAATGAGGTAGCCAGCATTAAACTCCGCCTACCTAAAAAACTCATAAAAGCAGGAGAACACCTGAAGAAGCCCTCTTTTAGGCTTCCGGTTCGCAGAGGAAAGACGCCGTTCTCCTCCCCTCCGCACCAACTGGGTAAGGTCTCCTTAAGCCACATGGCCTGGGGCTGCCAACCCGCATGGTGTGGGGGGGAGGGGGAGGAGAGAGAAAGAGAACTCAAGCTGCTTCATCTTGCTGTCCTTGGCTAAAGAACTTCGCCAGCTCTGTTTGCCTAGCCTGGCCCAGGCCGGTTCCCCCCACCTCCGCAGCACGGCCCAGCGGGAAGAGGGTTTGGGGTTGGGCCCCGTGGACCTCGGGAGCGCCCCTCCCGATTAGCTCTGCAGCAAACTCAGCACGGGAGAGAGAGAGAGAGAGGGAGCTCAGACTGAGCCCCTCCTGCAGCTCAGGTGCGGCTCCGTTTACTCCTTGCAACTCTGCGCGGGAGGGAGAGGGGACTCAGGCTGAGCCCCTCCCGCAGCTCAGGTGCAGCTTCCGCCGGGTGGCCCCCACGCACACTCCGGCACGGAAGGGGGCTTGAACCAGCCCTCCTGCAGCACGGATGCAGTCCCGCCGGGCCCCTATGATTCAAACGTGGCTTGGATGGGAGGCGGCATGGATGGGCTCTTTTCTTTTGGTTCAGGCATGGACTTACAACACTCAAACCACGTGGGCGAAAGCCACGTGACTATTGCCTAGCTGAAAGACAAATTAACTGTTCCTTTTCTAATACTGAAATGAGACTTTGAGGGCATTAATTTCTCCCTCCCACACAGAAAGAGCACAAGAATGAAGGTACCTACGAAAAGTACAACATAGAGACTTTAAGTTAATGAATGTAACTAGACTTATTTTCAAAGAAGGAAGAGATGAGGAGTGCTTTAAGGCTGAAAGTTCTTCTGTAAAAACATGTTGATAAAGTTGGCTGTAATATACCCTGTAATATATGAATAATGGTCTAAAAAAGGTGAGAAAAAGGGAATGTAATGTTCTAAGTTGTAAGCAGTGGACTGAGACTTTTATGTATAAGATTTTTCTTTTTCCTCGCCCCAGGAAACAGCAGAAGACTTGTGTTGCCGATGATGAAGTAAGGGGATATCGTTGCCACTGTAATAGAAACATTCACTCTCAAAAAGAACACCTCAATGACCATCATATGTCCATTGGTAGTAGCCCTGGGAAAGCTACTGAAATGGGAAGGGGTCTAGAAAAGCAAATGCCTCCCTTCAAAGAGAAGATTGCTTACTAGAAAGCTAATAACCATGGAAACTGTGTTTCCTATGGGAGTCAACATCATAAAAGAAAGCTTCTCTCTCTACATAAATTTAAAAAACTGTTTTGTTCCAGAGGTGGCAGATTAACTATAAGTTGAAGTGTTACCTTTTGTATAGTCAGCAGGAAAGAAAATAGAAAAGGTGGGGAAGGGAAAAGAGTGTTCTAAAGGGTTTGGTGTTGATGCCTGATTATTATTCTTATTTTAAGTCTGTTAATAAAATTCCTTTTTGTATTCCTTAAAGTATAAGCCTGCTTTGCCTACTGTTAATCCTTATCTCACAACAAAATCAAATAATCTTAACTAATTTTAATCCCCAAACCTCAAAACCGCAACACCCCCAAAAATTAAAAAATCCCACTAAATTCCATTAAAATCCAAAAAAATTACATTAAAAATATGCCCAAAATTCCATATAATGTCCTCCAAAAATTCCCCCAAAAAATTTAAAAATATTTTTTTTAAATCCCCAAAATTCCCAAATTTCTTGTTTTCCAGCCTGCACCCTGTTCTACTCCCTGGATAAAAATGCCTCGATGTTGGAGCGGATGCCGGAATCCATGGGGTCTGAGCACCTTTCCCACCAAATCCCGGATCTGCTCCTGGATTCCAGGTATTTCTTCAGGATCCAAGCTCAGAATTCCAAAGGGGTCGGGCCTCTCTCGGATCCCATCTTTTTTAGGACTTCCAAAGGTTGAAATTTATATTTCTTGGGGAATTTTTGAGATTTTTTTTTGAGGGGATTTTTATTGACTTTTTTTTGGAAATTTTTGAGGAACTTTATGGGAATTTTTTTTATTTTTGGCGGGAATTTTTAGGAATTTTTTGAGTTTTTGGGGGGATTTTATGACATTTTTTAATTTTTTTGGGATTTTTTGGGAATTTATTTGGGATATTTGGGGAATTTATTTGGGGTTTTTCTGGGGATTTTTCTGGGGATTTTTGGGGGAATTTTTGGGAATTATTTGGGATTTCTTAGGATGATTTTGGGAATTCATTTGGGATTTTTGGGGATTTATTTCAGATTTTTTGGAATTTTTGGGGGATTTTTTTTTTCTTTTTTGGGGGGACTTCTTAGGATTATTTTGGGGTTTTTTTCAAGTTTTATGTATTTTTTGGGATTTTTTTTGCAGGCTTTTTTAGAATAATTTTTGGGATTTTTTGGGAATTTTTGGGGGTATTTTTTGGGGGTTATTTTGGGATCTGCTCCTGGATTCCACGTATTTCTTCAGGATCCAAGCCTGCAATTCCAAAGGGGTCAGGCCCCTCTCAGTTCCCATCTTTTTTAGGAATTCAAAAGGTTTGGTTTTATGGAATTTATGGGAATTTTTGGGGAGATTTCTGGGATTTTTTTGGATTTTTTAGGAATTTTTTTAGGGACTTTTTAAAAGATTTTTTTGGACTATTTGGGATTTTTGGGGGATTTCTTTGAAAATTTTGGGGGATTTTTAAAGATTATTTTGGGAATTTTGGGGGATTTTTTAATGAATTTTATGGGATGTTTTGTGGAACTTTGGCTTTTTGGAGATTTTTATGGGGGTTATTTGAGATTTTATTGAGATTTTTTAGAAATTTTGGGATTTTTTTCTATTTTTTTATTATTTTTGGGGGGATTTACTGGGGATTTTATGGGATTTTTATGGAATTTGGGGGGAATTTTTTTTAATTTTGGGGGGATTTTTTTGGATTTTTTTTTTTGCTTTTTAATGGAATTTTTAATGTTTTTCCCCCCAAAATTCAAAAAATATTAAAAACCTGCTAAAATTCCCAGAATCCCTGAAAAAAATCCTAAAAAACCAAATTTCCCCTTCTAATCACATTTTTTTCCCAGCAGAAATTCCAGATAAAACGCTCAACGACCATGGTAATAAATTTCCAAAAATTCCCACATTTTCCCCCAAAATTCCCAGATTTTCTCATTTTTTAAAATGAATTTTGAACTAAATTCCCCAAAATTCCCAAATTTTGGATTTAAATCCCCAAAAACACCAAAATCCCAAATTTCTGGTATTCTGGGGATTTTTGGAGGAATTCTTTAGGGGATTTTTAAGGGTATTTTTATGGATTTTTGGGAATTTTGGGGGATTTTTTCTTTAATTTTAATGGAACTTTTCAATGGAGTTTTATGGGAATTTTTTGGTTTTTTAATGGATTTTTTTTTTTTTTTTGTTTTTACTTAAATTAATGACATTTTGGTGGAATTCTCCCCAAATTCAATAAATTATCCTGGAATCTTTTCTCTTTAGCTCTCCACAGAGATGGATCCTATTGGCCCTTGGACCTCGACTGCAGCAGCCGCAATGGCAAATCCCAAAAAATATCCCCAAAAAATCCCAAAAAATATCCCCAAAAAGTTCCATTTAAAAATCCCCACAAATTCCCAAAAATTTCCCCAAAAATTAAAAAAAAATTGCCAAAAATTCCAATAAAAATAATCCATAAAAAATTACTAAAAATCCCCCAAAATTAAAAAAAAATCTCTTAAACCCCCCCAAAAAAATTCCCTAGAAATTCCTCAAAACTTACTAAAAAGTCCCCCTAAAATTCCAATAAAAATAAAAATCCATTAAAAAAATCTCAAAAAATCCCTCAAAAATTCCAATAAAAACTTTAAAATTCCATTAAAAATCACTAAAAATGCAAAAAACCCAAAAAATCCCTAACAAATCCCAAAAATTCCCCAAAAATTCCAATAAAAATAAAAAATCCATTAAAAATCCCCCCAAATTCAAAAAAAATCCACAAAAAATCCAATAAAAAGAAAAAATCCATAAAAAAATCAAAAAAATCTCCCAAAATTTCCCCAAATATCCCTAAAATTCCAATAAAAACCCACCAAAAATTCCCCAAATAATCCCCCAAAACAATCCAAAAATCCAGAACTTCTAGAAAAATCCCTAAAAAGTCTATAAAAAACCCTAAAACATAAAAAAAAAAAAATCCCAAAAATTCCCAAGAAATTTCATAAAAATTCCCAAAAAAGTCCCCAAATACTTCAAATCCTTAAAAATTACCATTTTCCCCCAGACCCACGCATTGGCCAAAGGAATCCCTCTCCTGTGAGCAGTGCTGTGCTGCTGATTCTGGGAATCTCTGGAGGCGTCTCCTTGGTGGCTGCAGCCGTCGGGACCTGGAGTTGCTCCAGGAGGCGCCTGGAGAGGAAGAGGAAGTCGGGAAAATTCCCAAAACTTTGGAAAAGATTCATGGAAATTGTGGGGGGAAAATGGGGGGAAAATGGGGGGAAATCTGGGGGAAAATGGGAATTTTAGGGGATTTTAGAAAATATTCAGGGAACTTTAAGAAAAAAATGTGGAGAATTTTTAGGTAAAAATGAGGAAAAATTGGGAATTTTTTTTAAATTTGGGAAAAATGTGAAAAAATTTGGGCAATTTTGTGAAAATGAGAAAATCGAAACAATTTGGGGAAAAATTTGGGGGAAATTTGGGAAATTTTTCATGAAAATATGGGGGGGAAATGGCAGAAAAAAATTGAGTAATTTTGGGACAAATTAGAAAATATTTGAGGAAAATGTTGGGAGGTTTTCAGGGAATTTTTGGGAAAAAAATTAGAGAAAAATAGAAAAATAATGGGGGAAATTTCAGGAAAATTTGGAGAAAAATGGGGAAATTTCAGGGAATTTTTGGGTAAAATGGGGATAAATTGGAGAAAAAATGGGGGAATTTGGAGGGGAAAATGAGGAAATTTTGGGGGAAAATGGGGCGAAGAACAGGAGAAAATGGGGAAATTTGAGGGGGAAATGGTGGAAATTTGGGGGGAAATTAAGAAAATTTTGGGAAAATGGGGGGAAATCCAGGAAATTTGGGGGGAAATGGGGGAAAATTTCACAATTCTTTGGGGGAAAATTGTGGGAAATTGGAAAGAAATGGGGAATTTTTTTAATTTTTGGGAAAATGGGGAAAATTTGGGGAATTTTTTGGTAAATTTTCAGGGAAATTTGGGGAGAAATGGGGAAAATGGGGAAATTTTTCAGGGAAATTGGGAAAATTTTGGGGAATTCTGGGAAAAATGGGGGGGGGAAATGGGGAAAATTGGGCAAAAAATTCCAAGAAAATTTGGGAAAAATGCAGAAAAACTTTGAAGAAACCCCCTAAAAGTAAAGGCCCCCAAAAGACCCAAAACCTCCAGATTTATGGATCTACCACGAAATGACAGAGCTGAAGAATTTGAGGAGTTTTGGTAAAAAAATGGGGAAAAATTGGGTAAAAATTGGGTAAATTTTTGAGAATTTGAGGAAAATTTTGGAGGGAATTTTGGAAAAAATGGGGGAAATTTCAGGGAATTATTGAGGGAAATTGAGAAAAAATTGGGGAATTTTTAGGGAAACTTGGGAAAAAATTAGGAAAATTGGGCAAAAAGTCCCAGGAAGTTTGGGGGGGAAATGGGGAAAATTTTGGGATTTTTTTGGTAAATTTTCAGGGAAATTTAGGGGGAAATGGGAAAAAAACTGGAAAAATTTCAGAAAAATCTGGGAAAAAATGGGGAAAATCAGAGCAAAAAATAGGGGGAAATTCCAGGAAAATTTGGGAAAAAATGGGGAAAATTTGGGAAAAATCCTCAAAAACCAAGAAAAAAATCCCCAAAATTAAAAAAAAAAATCCCCCCCCCCCCCCAAATTCCCCAAGAATTCCCATTTTTCCAACAGAAAACAGGGAAAAAGAAAAAGCACCCAAAAAGACCCAAACCCTCTGGATTTATGGATCCACCACGAGGAGATGGAGCTGAGAAACCTAGAAAAACCTTCAGAATTGGCTCCCCCTGCCCGGGAATCTCTGACTCCGGATTCCTAAGAAATCTCCATGGAGCCCAAAACTTCGGAATTGCAGCCTGGAACCAAAAATCTTCCTCAAACAGGTGAGGAATTCCAAGAAATTCCAGAAATTTGGGAGTTTTTGAGGGTGGAAATTTTGGGACTTCCCATTTTCCTCCCAATTTTTCACAGTTTTTCCCAATTTTTCACCAACTTTTTCCTAATTTTCCCATTTTTATTTTTTTTCCTAATTTTCCCTAATTTTCCCAATTTTTCTCTTTTCCTTCCCATTTTTTCCAATTTTTTCCCCAAATTTCCTCCAAAGTTCCCTCAAAATTTCCCCAAAATTCCAAAAAATTTTTTCCCAGTTTCCCCCATTTTTCTCCTTAATTTTTATCTCAATTTTCCCCCATTTCTTCCTCTATTTTTCCCTGTTTTATCTCAAATTTTTCCTCAGTTTCCCCAAATTTCTCCTTTTTTTCACTCATAAATGATTTCCCCCTTTTTTTTCCAATTTTCCCCCCAATATTTTCCCCCTTTTCCTGTTTATTTCCCCAAAAATTCCCTCCAACTTTTCTTCTAAAATTCCAAAAAATTTCCCCCTTTCCCCCATTTTTATCCAAAATTTTCCTTAGTTTTCCTTAAAATTTTCCTTAAAATTTTTCTGAAAATTTCCCCCAAAAATCCCTGAAACTTCCCCAAAATTTCCATAAAATTTTCTTCATTTTCCCCGATTTTCCCCCAAAATTCCCTGAATTTTTCCCCCATTTTCCCCCAATCTCCCACAATTCTTTTCCTATTTTCCTCCAAATTTTCTTCAAATTACCCCAAAAATTCCCAATTCCCCCCAATTTTCTCCCCAATTTCTCCTTTTTTTTTTCCCTATGAAAGGTTTCCCCCATTTCCCTCCATATTCCCCCAATCTTTCCCCAATTTTTTCCCTATTTTTACCCCATTTCCCCCAAAAATTTCCCCTAAGTTCCCCTGAAATTTTCCCCTTTTCCCCAGTTTTGTCCTTAAAATTTTCCTGAACTATTTTTTCAAAATTCCCCAAAAAAATCTCCCCATATTTCCCCAAATTTCACAAAAAATTTCCTCAAAATTCCTCCCAAAATTATCAATATTTTTCCCCAAAAATTCCCCAATTATTTCCTAAATTTCCCCCAAATTTTCCTGAAAATTTCTCCAAATTCCAAAAAATTCTGAAAAAATTCCTCAGTCTTTCTCCAAATATCCCCAAAACTTCAAAAATTTTTTAATTTTTCCTGAATTTTTTCCCACTTTTCCCAAAAATTTTCCACAAATTCTTCCAAAATTCCCCCAAAACTTCTTCAAATTCCTCAAAAATTTTCCAATTTTCCCAAGAATTTCCCCAATTTTTTCCCCTGAATTTTTCCCCAAATTTTCCCATTTTTGGGAATGCTGATTTTTTTTTATAATTTCACATTTTTCTTTTAAAATTTTTGCAATTTTTCATAAAAATTTTGGGAATTTTTTGCGGCTCCTGAGCCAGATGGGGTGTGAAGCAGCACCGGGGCCTTTGAATGTTTAGGAATTTCCAGGAGAGCCAAACTCCGCATACCCATCAATTCCCACAATTCCAATGCCAGTAATTCCCCAAAAAAAGTCAGAAATGGGGATAATGTGGGATTTTGGGGTAGAATTCTGGGATTTTGGGGTAAAAATTGGGATTTTGGGGTAAAAAATGGGGAAATTCCAGGAATTTTTTTCCTTAAAATGGGGAAAATTCCTGGAATTTGGGTCTAAAAAATGGGAAAAATTCCCAAATTTTTTACTGAAAAAATGGGGAAAAATTCACAAATTTGGGTCTAAAAAATAAGAAAAAATTTTGATTTTAGGGCTAAAAATGAAAAAAATTGGTATTTCTTCAGAATTTTGGCACTAAAAAAATGGAAGAAAATAATTAGTATTTGGGGTATAAAAAATGAGGGAAATTCCCAAGTTTTTTGTTAAAAAAATGGGAAAAAATTGGGATTTCAGGTATTAAAAATGGAAAAATTTCCCAGGTTTTTTTTCTAAAAATGGGGAAAACTCCTGGAATTTTTCACTTAAAAATTGGATTTTTCAGTGATTTTGGGTCCAGAATTTTTGGATTTTTGGGATTATTTTTTGGCATGGAATTCTGGGATTTTAGGGCTAAAAATGGGGGAAATTCAGGATTTTAAGTAGTGAAAAAAGGGGAAAATCCCCCTAATTGTTTGCTAAAAAATGGGGGAAATTTGGGGGTTTTCTGGGTTTTTTTGGGATTTTTTTGGATTTTGGGGGAAATGGGGCCAATAATTTGGGAAACTGCATCAAAAAATTGGAATTTTGGCAGAAATTTGGGAAAAATGCTCTAGAAATTGGAATTTTGGGGGAAAATGTGTCTAAAATGGGAATTTACACAAAAAAATGTTAAAAATAGGACTTTTCACCAAAATTTGGGAAAATGTGTCTAAAAATGGGCATTTTTCCCAGAAATTCAGAATTTTCTCATTTTTCCCACAGCTATTCCTGAATCTCTGGCCCCAGACCATCCCAACACCAAGGAAATGCCCAGCAGGACAATTCCCACCCAAATTCCTGTTTTCCCAAAATGTGGGGAAAATGGGACCAAAAACTTGGGAAATTTGGTCCAAAAATGAGAATTTTGACCAAAACTTGGGGAATTTCCCTGAAATTTGGGAAAATGGGGCTAAAAATGGGAAATTTTGCTAAAAACTGAGAATTTCCCCCAAAATCTGTGAAAAAATTCGAATTTTGGCCAATAATTTGGGAAAAATCAGACAAAAGTGGGAATTCTCACCAAAAAGTGGAAAAATGTCTCTTAAAATTGGATTTTTTTGCAAAACTTGGGAATTTTCCCCAAAATTTGGGAAAAATGGGATTTTTTCCAAAATTTGCTGAAAATGTATCAAAAATGGGAAATTGTCTGGAAAAAAATGGGAAATTTCCACAAAACTTGGGGAAAAAGCATCTAAAAATGGGAATTTTTGCTAAAAATTGGGAATTTTGCCTGAAATTAGTCTAGAAATGGGAAAAATGGTCAAAAATTGGAATTTTCACCAAAAAAAAGGGGGAAAAGCGTGAAAAATGGAAATTTTTGCCAAAAAAATTGAGGAAAATTCCCTTTAAATTTCTTTTAATCCCTGATTTTTCTTCAAATCTCATTTTTTCTCTCATTTCTTTCAGCTGTTCCTGATTCTCCAGCCCCAGACCATCCAAACCCCAAGGTTTCCAGCAGGATGATTCCCACCGCTTGTGTCTGGCCCACACATGCGCTCCGGAGCTTTGGCAACCCACTGCTCCCTCCTGCCATGAGTACTATGGATCCCAAAACTCCTTACACTCCCCTCTTATCCCTAGATACATTTCCAAAATTCCCAATGTTTTCCTTTTTTTTTTTTTTGCATCTTTCCCATTTTATTCTGATTTTTGCCCTTTTTTTTCCAATTTTTTACCATTTTTTTCACATTTTTCTTTAATTTTTTTCCCCAATTTTCCCCCCATTTTTATCCATTATTCCTTCCTCCCTCCTGCATGATTGCCATGGATCCCAAAATTCCTTACACTTCTCTCTTATCCCAAGGTAAATTCCCACAATTCCCAATTTTTAGGGGTTTTTTTGCATGTTTTAAAATTTTTTCCCATTTTTTTCCCATTTTTTCCCAAATTTTTCCCCAATTTTCCCCCATTTTCCCCACTATTTTTCCCCAATTTTTCCCAAAAATTTCCTCACATTCTCCCCAAAAATTCCCTTAAAATTCTCCAAGAATTTTCTCATTCTCCAAAATTTTCCCAATTTTTCCCCAAAGTCTTTGAAAACCTTTCCCAATTCTTCCCCAAAATTCCCCTGAATTTTCCCCAATTTTCCCCCCATATTTCCCCAAATTCACCAAAATTACCCCCATTTTCCCTAAATTTCCCTCCAAAATTTCCCCAAATTTCCTCAAAAATTCCCTCGAGATTTTCCCAAAATAGCCAAAAAAATTTTGCCTTTCCCCCCAAATTTTTCTAAATTTTGTCCCAATTTTCCCTTCATTATTTCTTTAGTTTTCCCTCAATTTCCCCACAAAGTTTTCAAATTTTCCCAATTTTTCTTTCATTTTTTCTCCATTTTATCCCAAATTTTCCTCCAATATCCCCCCAATTTTCCTAATTTTTTCCCAATTTCCCCCAAATTTTTCTTGTTTTTTTCTCACTTTTTTTCCAATTTTTATGGATTTTTTTCCTCATTTTTCCAATTTTCCCCCAGTTTTTCCCCAAATTTCCTACCAATTTTCCCCGGATTTCCTCCCATTTTTTCTCATTTTTTCTCCAATTTCCCCCAAAATCCCAATTTTTTTCCATTTTCCCCAATTTTCCCTATTTTATTCCCATTTTTCCTCCATGTTATCCCAATTTTTTCCAATTTTCCCCATTTTCCCCTTCATTTTTCTCTAATTTTTCCTCTGTTTTATCCCAAATTGCCCCCCAATTGCCCTCCAATTTAATCCAAATTTTTCCCATTTTTTCCGGGCAAAATGGCTTCCCTGGGAATCCCAGGCAAATCCTGCTCCCCTCTCCTTCCCATCTCGGTCCCAACAGCTCCAGAAGCAGCTGAAGATTCCAAGAATTCCCAGGATTCCAACGTAAGAAACTCCCGGCGGGATCAGGGGTTGGAAAATCCAGGAAAAATTCCTCCATTTTTATCCCATTTTTCCCATTTTTTTTTCCATTGTTCCCGAGTTTTATCCCCATTTTTCCTCATGGGAGAATGGGAGGAAATGGGATAAAAATGGGAGGAAATTGAGGGAAAAAATGGGGAGAAAAAATGGGAGAAAAATTGGAAAAAAACTGCAAAAAAAAAGGAGAAAAAAACTAGGAAAAATATGATAAAAGTGGAAAAAATTGTAGAAAAATTGGAATAAAAATAGTGAAAAATTTGGAAGTAATGGGGAAAAAATGGGAAAAAATTAGGGAAAAATTAGATGAAAATGGGGAAAATGGGATAAAAATAGAGAAAAATTGGGGGGAAAGGGAAAAAATAGGGATAAAAATGGCAAAAAATTTGGGAAAATGGGAAAATTGGGAAGAGACTAGGAAACAAGAAAGGGTGAAAAAATTTGAGTAAAAATCCCAAATTTTTTTTTTCCCCTCAGGTCTATGAGCAGGATGAGCTGAGCAAGCAGATGGCAAGCCTGGAAGGCCTCATGACAGAGTTCAATGCCATCACTGACATCTGATTCCCAAAAATCCCCAAAGGAAAAAATCCCAGGGTGAAAATTCCAATTTTCTCCAGATTTTCCCTCAATTTTCACCTCATTATGTTGCAGGAAATGGGAAAAAAAAATGAGTTTTGGGAAAATCTGGGAGAATTCTGAAAATTTTTAAGGATTTTTGGGAAAAATTTTGAGGATTTTTGGGAAAAATTTTGAGGATTTTTGGGAAAAATTTTGAGGATTTTTGGGAAAAGTTTTGGATTTTTTGGGGAAATTTCGGATTTTTGGGGAATTGTTGGAATTTCTGGGGATTTTTGGGAAAATGTTGGGATTATTGAGGGATTGTTTGAAAATTTGGGTATTTGGGAAATTATTTTGGAAAATTTGGGGATTTTTGTGAGAATTTTGGATTTTATAGAAAAAGTTTTGGGAGTCTTATAGATTTCTGGGGAATTTTGGGGAAATTTGGAAAATTGTGGGGATTTTTGGGGAATATTTCTTATTTTGTGGGGGAAAATTGTGGAAATTTGGGATTTGGGGGTGATTTTCAGGAAAAAATAGGATTTTGCATTTCTAGGGGGGACAAGAGGGGGTAATTATGTGAAAAAAGAAAAAATTCCATGGAAAAAGAAGAAATTTTGGGAAAAATGGGAAATTCCAGGGAAAAAATTAAAATTCCAGGAAAAATGAAAAAATTCCCCAAATTCCCAGATTTTCCCCTGAAATTCCCACTTTTTTCATAGAATTCCCACCAAATATTCACAAATTTCAGGAATTTTTTCAGGTTGGAGGGGTGGGAAAAATTGGGAATTTTTAATAAATTTTAAACTAGCCATTTATTTATTAATTAGGATCAGATTTTGGGGGGAAATCCCAAAATTTCGATTTTTTTGGGCTCCTTTTAAGCTTTAGGAAAAGTCAGAAAATTCCCAAAAAACCAAAAAAAATTCCATTAATTTTCTGGGAAAAAAAATAGAAAAGTTATATTTTTAAAGGAATTCTTGAATTCTGATTTTTTTGGGGGAGCGAAAAAAAATTTAAAAAAAAAGATTTTGATAGAAAAAACAATTCCAAATATTTTTTTGTCATTTCTTGGATGGGAAAAAATTCCCAAAAAAATCCCCCCAAAAAATTCTGGGAATTTAGGGATTTTTTTTTTTTTTAATTTTTGAGGTTTTTTGGGATGGATGTGGTAGCTGGGAGGAGTTTTATTAATGAATTATAATCTAATAATTAATTTATTAGCGTCTATGTAGGGGTTATAAGGAATTTATTGGGCATTTCTCAATTATTTTTAAATTATTTATTAACTTATTAGTCAATTGTAGTGGTTCCAGTTCGCCTATTTGAGGTTCTGGCCAAATGCCAGCACACTTACTACAATTTACCTGATGTTTGCTGTGAGATGAGAATTAGGAGTTGGCAAAGCAGGCTCAGACTTTATAGAGTATTAAGAAAGTTTATTAATATACCTAAGACAGAGGGAAAAAAAAAACAACCCAGGACAAACTCCTCAGACCACCCCTCCTTCCCCCACCTCTCCATTTCATTCTCCCTGACAACATACAAAAGACAACACTTTGACCTCCAGTCAGTTTACCATCTCAGAAATAGCTCTCATTTCAGTTCATTTAGGGAGAGAAGTCTCTTTTGTTTACACCATGGATTTTCTGTAAAAAAATACAGTTTTTTATGGGTCTTCTGCCTCACCATCAGCCGCCGCCTGGAAGAAAGACCAGCTTAATGGAGGATCCCTCCCACACCAGTAGCCTTCCCACAGCCACTATGGTGGGTTATGAACAGTCCACAGGGTACCTGTTTTAAGGATGCACAGTTCAATTGCAGCAACAAAGAAAATCCCTTCTTCTGTGCTGAGCAACACAGGTTCTGACAACATAAGTTCTCTGGCATTCCTCCCGGGACCAGGGCTCTGGGTCACAGCCTCTCCTCTCTCTTGGTTCAAGTTTCTCATCAGGCTGTACTTTTTCAACACCTACTTGTCTGTACTTAGGTATTTCAGTTCATTGGCTGCAACAAGAACCTCACATTCTCCTTTTGGACTATGTCTTCATATATTACAGGGAATTTATTAGCTCAGTCCCCAACCATGGTTCTCCAAAAGAATTTTCAGCTTCACTCTGGAAGCACTTCTCATGCACCTCCCTCTAGGCATCGGTTCTGCTTTCCTCCCTGACTGTGAAGTCTCTATGCTGCATTTATGTAGATGTCCTCACTCGTTCCTCTCTCTCTCTCTGTGCAAGGAAGGATGGGTGTCTACAAGTTTATTCCAGGCATGGATAGAGTTAATCTCTCTCTCTCTCTCTGCCAGGCTGTTTAGAAAGGTCCGAGCTGGATGGCAGAAGCTCTCAGAATCTCTGTGGCCTGGCTCTGCAAAGCTGGCCTGGCCTGGTGGGGCCATCTGGGCCCAGGGTGACAGGGCAGGGCCTGGCCCAAAGTGGATGGAGTCCGGCCCGGTCCTTGCCTGGCCTGGAGCAGGGGCCTGGCCCTGTCTCGTGTAGCTGACACACCGGCTGAGCTTTATCTGCTGAGAATTCCATCTGGTTCCTCCCCCATGACTGGCTGCAGCGGCACCGCCACTTTAAGCCTCCCTTCCCCCTCCCCTCCCTCCTTTAGAAAGGAGGGGGGGTGGGGCAGGGCCTTACCCAGGAGAGAGGCAGGAGATGCTCCTCTCTACATAGCAGCAGGTCAAAAGAGGAAGAGGCTCAGAGGGTCTCTGCTTATACATGGTTTTTTTCTCAAAGACGGATCAACTTCTTAATTGGTTTGCCTACGGATTATTTGGGATTTATTACGGGTTTATTAGTTATTTATAATTAATTATTAGTTAATTATTCCATTATTTCATCTTTATTTCATGTTCCCATTTTTCCTCATTATTCCCTCAGTTTAATAATTATTAATTACTAATTTTGTTTTAATTGTATTATCTATTTATTATTTATAGACTATTTATTGGTCATTATTAGTTATTATTTGGTTATGTGTTGATTGTTTAATAATTATAGATTCTTCTATTATTTATTTATTTTATTATTTATGTATTCTGAATTTGGAGTACTAATTATTATTAATTATTACCATTAGTTCATTTGTTATTTCTTTAGTATTTGCTCATTTATTATTTGCTTATTTACTTATTATTTAGTTATTTATTATTACTTGATTATTAATTATTTGGGTTTTAAAAATTTGATTATTTACTTATGCTTTAATTATGTTTAAAGTTTATTTGTTATTTATTAATTCTCTTATTTATTAATTTTGTTTTATATTAATTATGTTATTGCTTTTTATTCAAGAAATAAATTATTTTTTCATTACTTATTTGACCGGCTTAATTTTATTATTTTTTGTCTCTTAATATTTATTTTAATAATAATCTTTTATTATTTTAATAATTAGCTATCTATTTCATTATTTAATATTAATTTATCAATTGTTCTATGAATTTTCTTAATTTTTACAATATTTTAAAAAGTTTTAATTATCCTGTTAATTAAGAAGATATTAAATTACATATCATAATTAGTTTTTATTTTAATAATTATTTGATTAATTTAAATTTATTATTTGTTTTATTGATTATTTTAATTATATAATCATGGTAATATTATTTTGTTTTAACAATTACCTATTAATTTTTAAAATATTTATTACTTTTTAATAACTATTTGTTCTTTTAATAATTTGTAATACTTATTTGATTATTTAAATAATTATTTTATTACTTTATTGATTTATATTTTTTATTCTTTTATTGTCATAATTATTTCATGGATTTTACAATTAATTATTTTCTATTTACAAACTGTTTTAATTTTTTTATTTATCTATTAATTATTTTATTAAGAATTGATTTTTTAATATTTATTTGATCAATTTTCTACTGATTATTCATTTTAATAATAATTTTATTTTTATCTAGATTTTGTTGTTTATTCATTTTTTATCCTAATTATTATTTTACCACTTTAGTTATTACTTGGTTTATTATTTATTATTAATTATTTTCATTCCCCTCCTGCCTTCTCTCCCTCAATTCCATTCCATCGCATGGGGCCGTGGCTTGGGTACTCTCGACCAATCAGCGCCGAGGGTGCCTCAGAACTTTGATTAATCAGGAAGCGGCCGATGGCTCAAAAGGGGCGGCAAGGAGGGAGCTCTACATTTGGGAGGGGTGAGGTAAAAAATGCTTTTTCTTATTTCGATGTTTTGGGAATTTTTGGGGTTATTTTGGGGGTTTTTTGGGCGTGGGGCCGTTAGGGGGCGGCAGCTCCGGGCGGATTCTGTGAGGTAAAAACCGAATTTTATGGATTTATTTGTAGGATTTTGGGGGTTTTTTTTGGATTTTGGGGTTTTTTGGGGGGAGATTTGGGGTTGATTTTGGGATTTTTGGGGGTTCTTGTGTGGTTTTGGGGGGAAATTTTGGTATTTTTTGGGTTTTTTTGGGGGGTTGGGGTTTCTGTGAGTCCATGAGGGGAGCGGCGGCTCCGGGAGGTCCCCGTGAGGGAAACCCGGGGTTTCATTGATTTATTTATAGGATTTTGGGGTTTTTGTTTGTTTGTTTGTTTTTTGAGGGGTTTTGGGGCTTTTTGGGGGTTTACTTAGTGTTTTTTAGGCGTTTTGGGGGAGTTTTGGGGTTTTTTTGGGTGTGGGGCCATGAGGGAGGCAGTGGCTTCGGGAGGTTCCCCATGAGGTAAACGTAGGGTTTCATTTATTTATTTATAGGATTTTGGGGCTTATTTGTATGGTTTTGGGGTTCTTTTGTGTTTGTTTAGGGCAATTTGGGGTTTGTATGGGGGTTTTAGAGGTTTTTTTTAGGGTATTTTGGGTTTTTTTTGGGGTTGGATTTCGCTCTGGGGCTGTGAGGGGAGCAGCAGCTCCGGGCAGTGTGTGAGGCAAAAACTGGGGTTTATTTCATTTATTTGTAGGATTTTGGGGTTTATTTGGATTTTTTTGGGGGGGGTTTTTGGGATTTATTTGGTTTTTTGAGGGGTTTATTTGGGTTTATTGGAGGGGTTATTTGAGGTTTTTTGGGGGGTTTAATTGTGGAATTTTGGGGTTTATTTGTAGGATTTTGAGTTTAATTTTGGGATGTGGGGGATTTTTTGGGCCCGCAGCACCAGATTTCCCAATCCAGAGAAGACCAGAAAAGAATTCCAAGAAATCCCGGGAACTGAAGAGCCAAGAAAGAGGAAACAACTCCAAGACCTAACTAAAAATTTCTTTAATTGATTACATTAATTATAACCACTTTGATCCAAATTTATTCCTTTTATTCGACTTCGGAGGAAATATTTGGTAATAAAAAGCCCCAAATCCCAAATTTTCCAGCCCAAATCCCAAATTTCCAGCCCAAAAACCCAAATTTTCCACCCCAAACACAAAAAAAATCAAGAAAATAAAAAATTGGAGCAAAATCCCCAAATTCCACATCGGAATTCCAAGGAAAAATCCCGAAATTCCACGGAAAATCCTGAGGGGCCTAAAGAGCAGCAGCCCCTCAATCCCAGCTTGAACACACCCAGAGGAAGCTCCGATTTTAATATTTAATAAAAATAAAGAAATTCAACGCCGATTTTCCCGGGATTTTCGGGATCAGTGTCCTGATGGTGCCCATTTAATGCGGGGTTGTCAGGCCAGAGCCGTCCCCTCCCCTTTTTTTCCCTTTTTCCCCCCTCTTTTCCTTTTTCCAAGTAAACCTCGGAGTTGTTCCCAACCCTAAATTTAATACTTTATAAAAATAAAGAATTTTAAATGCCACTTTTTACCTCATCAAATCCTCCGACAGCTCCCGCGCCGCCACTTCCGCTCCTACCCAAATGGCCGCCCCCGCTCAGAGCCCGCCCTCTTTACAACCTCGGCCTGGCGCGGATTGGATTACGCGCGATAAGCCCCGCCCACAGTAAAAAGCGCGGGGAAAACGCCGTTCCCCTCAGCCCCCTCAATGGCGGCACTCCGGGAAGTCCAAAAATTCCCAAAAAATTCCGCAAATTCCGGGAGTTTTCCAGGAAAAATCCTGGAATTTCAAATCTTCAAAGAACGCCGGGAATGCTGGAGAAAAATTTGGGAAAACCGCGGAATTTCAAGTATTTTGAGATGGATTTTCCAGGTGGTTTTGATGGAAAAATCACGAAGAAATCAGAATTTTCCCACATTTTTTCCCTGTTTTTTTCACAGAATTCCCAATTTTTTCCCCCAAATTCCCAATTTTTTCCCCACACAAAAATTCCCAAAAAACTTTCGGAATAAATTCATTTATTTCTCTTTACAGAATTTTCCAGAGTTTTTAATTCCCTGTATAAAAAAATTTCTTTTTATATTTATTTACAAAATACCGGGATTTTTTTTCCCCTCTCAGGAATTTAATGATTTTTCCTTAAAATCTCCAGAACTCCAAATTTTTTTTAATTTAAAAAAAAATTCAGAATTCAGATTTTTTTAATTAAAAAAGGCAGGAAAAAGGAAATAAATTCTTTTTTTTTCAGGAATTTTGAGGTTTTTTATGGGATTTTAAAAATTTTTTTTAGCATTATTTACATCCAAAAAAATATTTTTTTATAAAAAAAAGGTCATTTTTTGGGAATTCCCCCCAAAAAAATTTGGAACTTTTTTCCGGGATTTCTTCAGGAAGGAAAAAAGTGCCACAAAAATTGGGAAGTTTTTAATCCAGAATTTTTGTCCTTGGGGTGAAAAGTACCTGGAAAAAGAAAAAAATGAAAATTTTAATGGAAAAATGGGAATTTTGGGGGAAAATGGGAAAAAATGGGGAAAAAAAGAAAAAAAATGGGGGAAAATCAGATGAAATGGGATAAAAAGGGGGAAAATGGGAATAAAAGAAGAAAAATTGAAAGAATGAGAAAAAAATTGGGAAAAAAATTGAGAAAATTGGGGGGAATAACAAAAAATGGGAAGAAACAGGGAAACAATGAAGGAAATTTGAATAAAAACGAGGGAAAAATGGGACAAAAATGGGGAAAAGTGGTGGAAAATTAGAGAAAAAATGGGATAAAAAAGGGAGAAAAATTCTAAAAAAGGGAGAAAAATGGGGGGAAAATGGGGGGAAATGCAAAAAAAAGGAAAATATGGGATAAAAAATGGCATAAGGAATGGGATAAAAATTAAGAAAAATTGGTAAAAAAATGGGAATTTTCAGGGGAAAAAATGAAGAAAAATGGAGCAAAAATGGGAAAAATGGGGAAAAATTAAAAATCGGGAAAAATGGGAAAAAAAAGGAAAAAATTGGAAAAATGGGAATTTTTTGTTGGGAATTCTGCTCACCTGCTTTTTTTTTTAGGATTCCTCACCATTCTCCACCTCAAATTCCGGGTTTTTGAGGGAATCAGAAGTCCGGGAAAGGACGTCGGCCATGAGAGCCTCCTCCAGCTTCTTCCGCACTTGCTGCACCCGCTCCTCCTGTTTCCTGTGGGGAAATTCCAGGAAAATGCTGGAAAAATGGGAATTTGGGGAGGGGGGGGACAGGGATTTGGGAAAAAATTGGAGAAAAATATGGGAGAATAAATGGGGAAAAATGTGAAAAAAACCCAGGGATTTTGAGGAAAGAATTAGGAATTTTGAGAGAAAAAATGTGATAAAAATGGGAATTTTTAGTAAAAAAATGCAAAAAGGGGGAATTTTTAGGAAAAAAAAGGGGGGG
>JAVTVJ010005508.1:0-27808 GCA_034509425.1 Eopsaltria australis
TCTGGGTCATTTTGGGGACTTTTTGGGGAAGTTTTGGGTCATTTTGGGTCTTTTGGAGGGCTTGGGGAAACACTTGATGCAAATGATGGAAATGCGATTAATTAACGCTGATGGACTCTGCTTTTTATGCAAATGAAGTTTATTGCAAGAGAATGAATAAGTTTTAATTGAATCACGCCTGTATTTATGCAAATAAAAGATGAATATTCACCGACTATACGCAAATGAGGTTGGAGTGTAGATGTTGGTGTTAGGCCACGCCCCTTTTGATTCAAACAAGGCCCCGTGATCACTGGGTGTGGCCACGCCCTTTATGCTAATCAGGGACAAATATGGCCAGCCCAAAATCCCCATCAAAATCACCCCAAAATCCTGCTCAGATCCTTCTAAACCCCTCAGGGACCCCCAAAATCCCCCAAATTCACCCCAAAATCCACTTCAGATCTCCCTAAACCGCTCAGGGACACCCAAAGTCCCCCAAATTCACCCCAAAATGCACTTCAGATCTCCCTAACCCCCTCAGGGATCCCCAAAATCCACCAAATTCACCCCACAATCCTCCATATTCTACCTGGGACCTCCATCATCCCCTGCATTTCCCCCCAAAGCCCTCAGATCGCCTCAAAACCCACTACGTTAGCGCCACCTAGTGGCCGGGAGGTCTCAGTGCCTGCCGGGCTAGAGCCAGGTGGAGCAGGAGCTGCGCATGCGCCGCCTGCTGGGGGAGGAGTCGCCCGTCAGGCCACGCCCCTGGGGGCGGGGCCGCGGCCGCTATGCAAATGAGGCGGCCTTAGATGGAAAAAAAAATGAGCAACTATGGAAAAGATGGCTGAAAATGGAGGAAAATGCGGTTTTTAGGGGGGAAAAGGGGGATCTGGGGCAGTTTGGGGGGATTTGGGGAAAATTGGGGCAGTTCTGGGTCATTTTGGGGACTTTTTGGGGAAGTTTTGGGTCATTTTGGGTCTTTTGGAGGGCTTGGGGAAACACTTGATACAAATGATGAAAATGCGATTAATTAACGCTGATGGACTCTGCTTTTCATGCAAATGAAGTTTATTGCAAGGAAATGAATAAGATTTAATTGAATCACGCCTGTATTTATGTAAATAAATGATGAATATTCACCGACTATACGCAAATGAGGTTGGAGTGTGGATGTTGGTGTTAGGCCACGCCCCTTTTGATTCAAACAAGGCCCCGTGATCACGGGGTGTGGCCACGCCCTTTATGCTAATCAGGGAAAAACATGGTCAGCCCAAAATCCCCCATTAAATTCACCGCAAAACCCACTTCAGATCCCCCTAAACCGCTCAGGGACACACAAAATCCCCCAAATTCACCCCAAAATCCACTTCAGATCTCCCTAAACCGCTCAGGGACACCCAAAATCCCCCAAATTCACCCCAAAATCCACTTCAGGTGCCCCTAAACCCCTCAGGGATCCCAAAAATCCACCAAATTCACCCCACAATCCCCCATATTCTACCTGGGACCCCCATCATCCCCTACATTTCCCCCCAAAGCCCTCAGATCGCCTCCAAACCCACTGCGTTAGCGCCCACCTAGTGGCCGGGAGGTCTCAGTGCCTGCCGGGCTAGAGCCAGGCCGAGCAGGAGCTTCGCATGCGCCGCCTGCTGGGGGAGGAGTCGCCCGTCAGGCCACGCCCCTGGGGGCGGGGCCGCGGCCGCTATGCAAATGAGGCGGCCTTAGATGGGAAAAATGACCAACTATGGAAAAGATAGCTGAAAATGGAGGAAAATGCGGTTTTTAGGGGGGAAAAGGGGGATCTGGGGGCAGTTTGGGGGATTTGGGGAAAATTGGGGCAGTTCTGGGTCATTTTGGGGACTTTTTTGGGAAGTTTTGGGTCATTTTGGGTCTTTTGGAGGGCTTGGGGAAACACTTGATGCAAATGATGGAAATGCGATTAATTAACGCTGATGGACTCTGCTTTTCATGCAAATGAAGTTTATTGCAAGGGAATGAATAAGATTGAATTGAATCACGCCTGTATTTATGCAAATAAATGATGAATATTAACCGACTAGACGCAAATGAGGTTGGAGTGTGGATGTTGGTGTTAGGCCACGCCCCTTTTGATTCAAACAAGGCCCCGTGATCACTGGGTGTCGCCACGCCCTTTATGCTAATCAGGGACAAATATGGTCAGCCCAAAACCCCCCAACTTCACCCCAAAATCCTGCCTCAATCCTTTAAACCCCTCAGGACCCCCCAAAATCCCCCAAATTCACCCCAAAATCCACTTCAGATCTCCCTAAACCGCTCAGGGACACCCAAAGTCGCCCAAATTCACCCCAAAATCCACTTCAGATCTCCCTAAACCCCTCAGGGATCCCCAAAATCCACCAAATTCACCCCACAATCCCCCATATTCTACCTGGGACCTCCATCATCCCCTACATTTCCACCCAAAGCCCTCAGATCGCCTCAAAACCCACTACGTTAGCGCCACCTAGTGGCCGGGAGGTCTCAGTGCCTGCCGGGCTAGAGCCAGGCCGAGCAGGAGCTGCGCATGCGCCGCCTGCTGGGGTAGGAGTCGCCCGTCAGGCCACGCCCCTGGGGGCGGGGCCACGGCCGCTATGCAAATGAGGCGGCCTTAGATGGGAAAAGTGACCAAATATGGAAAAGATGGCTGAAAATGGAGGAAAATGCGGTTTTTAGGGGGGAAAAGGGAGATCTGGGGGCAGTTTGGGGGGATTTGGGGAAAATTGGGGCAGTTCTGGGTCATTTTGGGTCTTTTGGAGGGCTTGGGGAAACACTTGATGCAAATGATGGAAATGCGCTTGATTAACGCTGATGGACTCTGCTTTTCATGCAAATGAAGTTTATTGCAAGGGAATGAATAAGATTTAATTGAATCACGCCTGCATTTATGCAAATAAATGATTAATATTCTCCGACTATACGCAAATGAGGTTGGAGTGTGGATGTTGGTGTTAGGCCACGCCCCTTTTGATTCAAACAAGGCCCCGTGATCACTGGGTGTGGCCACGCCCTTTATGCTAATCAGGGACAAATATGGTCAGCCCAAAATCCCCATTAAATTCACCCCAAAACCCACTTCAGATCCCCCTAAACCGCTCATGGACACACAAAATCCCCCAAATTCACCCCAAAATCCACTTCAGATCCCCCTAAACCGCTCAGGGACACCCAAAATCTCCCAAATTCACCCCAAAATCCACTTCAGATCCCCCTAAACACCTCAGGGATCCCCAAAATCCACCAAATTCACCCCACAATCCCCCATATTCTACCTGGGACCTCCATCATCCCCTACATTTCCCCCCAAAGCCCTCAGATCGCCTCAAAACCCACTGCGTTAGCGCCACCTAGTGGCCGGGAGGTCTCAGTGCCTGCCGGGCTAGAGCCAGGCCGAGCAGGAGCTGCGCAGGCGCCGCCTGCTGGGGGAGGAGTCGCCCGTCAAGCCACGCCCCTGGGGGCGGGGCCGCGGCCGCTATGCAAATGAGGCGGTCTTAGATGGGAAAAATGACCAAATATGGAAAAGATGGCTGAAAATGGAGGAAAATGCGGTTTTTAGGGGGGAAAAGGGGGATCTGGGGGCAGTTTGGGGGGATTTGGGGAAAATTGGGGCAGTTCTGGATCATTTTGGGGACTTTTTGGGGAAGTTTTGGGTCATTTTGGGTCTTTTGGAGGGCTTGGGGAAACACTTGATGCAAATGATGGAAATGCGCTTGATTAACGCTGATGGACTCTGCTTTTCATGCAAATGAAGTTTATTGCAAGGGAATGAATAAGATTTAATTGAATCACGCCTGTATTTATGCAAAAAAATGATGAATATTCACCGACTATACGCAAATGAGGTTGGAGTGTGGATGTTGGTGCTAGGCCACGCCCCTTTTGATTCAAACAAGGCCCCGTGATCACTGGGTGTGGCCACGTCCTTTATGCTAATGAGGGACAAAAATGGTCAGCCCAAAACCCCCCAAAGTCACCCCAAAATCCTAGCTCAGATCCTTCTAACAAACCCCTTTCAGGGACCCCCAAAATCCCCAAATTCACCCAAAATCCACTTCAGATCTCCCCTAAACCCCGCTCAGGAACCCAAAAGTCCGCCCAAAATTCACTCCAAAATCCACTTCAGGTGCCCCTAAACCCCTCAGGGATCCCCAAAATCCACCAAATTCACCCCACAATCCCCCATATTCTACCTGGGACCTCCATCATCCCCTACATTTCCCCCCAAAGCCCTCAGATCGCCTCAAAACCCACTACGTTAGCGCCACCTAGTGGCCGGGAGGTCTCAGTGCCTGCCGTGCTAGAGCCAGGCCGAGCAGGAGCTGCGCATGCGCCGCCTGCTGGGGGAGGAGTCGCCCGTCAGGCCACGGCCCTGGGGCGAGGCCGCGGCCGCTATGCAAATGAGGCGGCCTTAGATGGGAAAAATGAGCAAATATGGAAAAGATGGCTGAAAATGGAGGAAAATGCGGTTTTTAGGGGGGAAAAGGGGGATCTGGGGGCAGTTTGGGGGGATTTGGGGAAAAATGGGGCAGTTCTGGGTCATTTTGGGGACTTTTTGGGGAAGTTTTGGGTCATTTTGGGTCTTTTGGAGGGCTTGGGGAAACACTTGATGCAAATGATGGAAATGCGATTAATTAACGCTGATGGACTCTGCTTTTCATGCAAATGACGCCATCTAGTGCAAGGAAATGATAATTTAAATTGAATTCACGCGCTGTATTTATGCAAATAAAATGATGAATTATTCACCGACTATACGCAAATGAGGTTGGAGTGTGGATGTTGGTGTTAGGCCACGCCCCTTTTGATTCAAAGAAGGCCCCGTGATCACTGGGTGTGGCCACGCCCTTTATGCTAATGAAGGACAAATATGGTCAGCCAAAATCCCCCAAATTCACCCCAAAATCCTGCTCAGATCCTTCTAAACCCCTCAGGGACCCCCAAAATCCCCCAAATTCACCCCAAAATCCACTTCAGATCTCCCTAAACCGCTCAGGGACACACAAAATCCCCCAAATTTACCCCAAAATCCACTTCAGCTGCCCCTAAACCCCTCAGGGATCCCCAAAATCCACCAAATTCACCCCACAATCCCCCATATTCTACCTGGGACCTCCATCATCCCCTACATTTCCCCCCAAACCCCTCAGATCGCCTCAAAACCCACTGTGTTAGCGCCACCTAGTGGCCGGGAGGTCTCAGTGCCTGCCGGGCTAGAGCCAGGCCGAGCAGGAGCTGCGCATGCGCCGCCTGCTGGGGGAGGAGTCGCCCGTCAGGCCACGGCCCTGGGGGCGGGGCCGCGGCCGCTAGGCAAATGAGGCGGCCTTAGATGGGAAAAATGACCAAATATGGAAAAGATGGCTGAAAATGGAGGAAAATGCGGTTTTTAGGGGGGAAAAGGGGGATCTGGGGGCAGTTTGGGGGGATTTAGGGAAAATTGGGGCAGTTCTGCGTCATTTTGGGGACTTTTTGGGGAAGTTTTGGGTCATTTTGGGTCTTTTGGAGGGCTTGGGGAAACACTTGATGCAAATGATGGAAATGCGATTAATTAACGCTGATGGACTCTGCTTTTCATGCAAATGAAGTTTATTGCAAGGGAATTAATAAGATCTAATTAAATCACGCCTGTATTTATGCAAAAAAATGATGAATATTCACCGACTATATGCAAATGAGGTTGGAGTGTGGATGTTGGTGTTAGGCCACGCCCCTTTTGATTCAAACAAGGCCCCGTGATCACTGGGTGTGGCCACGCCCTTTATGCTAATGAGGGACAAACATGGTCAGCCCAAAACCCTCCAAAATCACCCCAAAATCCTCCTCAGATCCTTCTAAACCCCTCAAGGACACCCAAAATCCCCCAAATTCACCCCAAAATCCACTTCAGATCCCCCTAAACCGCTCAGGGACACACAAAATGCCCCAAATTCACCCCAAAATGCATTTCAAGTGCCCCTAAACCCCTCAGGGATCCCCAAAATCCACCAAATTCACCCCACAATCCCCAATATTCTACCTGGGACCCCCATCATCCCCTACATTTCCCCCCAAAGCCCCTTTTTTTTTTTTTTTCCCCAAATCGCCTCAAAACCCACTGCTTAGCGCCACCTAGTGGCCGGAAGGTCTCAGTGCCTGCCGGGCTAGAGCCAGGCCGAGCAGGAGCTGCGCATGCGCCGCCTGCTGGGGGAGGAGTCGCCCGTCAGGCCACGCCCCTGGGGGGGGGCCGCGGCCGCTATGCAAATGAGGCGGCCTTAGATGGGAAAAATGAGCAAATATGGAAAAGATGGCTGAAAATGGAGGAAAATGCGGTTTTAAGGGGGGAAAAGGGGGATCTGGGGGCAGTTTGGGGGGATTTGGGGAAAATTGGGGCAGTTCTGGGTCATTTTGGGGACTTTTTGGGGAAGTTTTGGGTCATTTTGGGTCGTTTGAAGGGCTTGGGGGAACACTTGATGCAAATGATGTCAAATGCGATTAATTAACGCTGATGGACTCTTGCCTTTTTCTGCAAAATGAAGTTATTGCAAGGGAATGAATTAAGATTTAATTGATGACTATACGCAAATGAGGTTGGAGTGTGGATGTTGGTGTTAGGCCACGCCCCTTTTGATTCAAACAAGGCCCCGTGATCACTGGGTGTGGCCACCCCTTTATGCTAATGAGGGACAAATATGGTCAGCCCAAAATCCCCCATTAAATTCACCCCAAAATCCTGCTCAGATCCTTCTAAACCCCTCAGGGACCCCCAAAATCCCCCAAATTCACCCCAAAATCCACTTCAGATCTCCCTAAACCGCTCAGGGACACCCAAAATCCCCCAAATTCACCCCAAAATGCACTTCAGATCTCCCTAAACCCCTCAGGGATCCCCAAAATCCACCAAATTCACCCCACAATCCTCCATATTCTACCTGGGACCTCCATCATCCCCTACATTTCCCCCCAAAGCCCTCAGATCGCCTCAAAACCCACTGCGTTAGCGCCACCTAGTGGCCGGGAGGTCTCAGTGCCTGCCGGGCTAGAGCCAGGCCGAGCAGGAGCTGCGCATGCGCCGCCTGCTGGGGGAGGAGTCGCCCGTCAGGCCACGCCCCTGGGGGCGGGGCCGCGGCCGCTATGCAAATGAGCGGTCTTAGATGGGAAAAATGAGCAAATATGGAAAAGATGGCTGAAAATGGAGGAAAATGCGGTTTTTAGGGGGGAAAAGGGGGATCTGGGGGCAGTTTGGGGGGATTTGGGGAAAATTGGGGCAGTTCTGGGTCATTTTGGGGACTTTTTGGGGAAGTTTTGGGTCATTTTGGGTCTTTTGGAGGGCTTGGGGAAACACTTGATGCAAATGATGGAAATGCGATTGATTAACGCTGATGGACTCTGCTTTTCATGCAAATGACGTTTATTGCAAGGAAATTAATAAGATTTAATTGAATCACGCCTGTATTTATGCAAATAAATGATGAATATTCACCGACTATACGCAAATGAGGTTGGAGTGTGGATGTTGGTGTTAGGCCACGCCCCTTTTGATTCAAACAAGGCCCCGTGATCACTGGGTGTGGCCACGCCCTTTATGCTAATGAGGGAAAAACATGGTCAGCCCAAAATCCCCCATTAAATTCACCGCAAAACCCACTTCAGACCTTTCTAAACCGCTCAGGGACACACAAAATTCCCCAAATTCACCCCAAAATCCACTTCAAGTGCCGCTAAACCGCTCAGGGATCCCCAAAATCCACCAAATTCACCCCACAATCTCCCATATTCTACCTGGGACCTCCATCATCCCCTACATTTCCACCCAAAGCCCTCAGATCGCCTCAAAACCCACTGCGTTAGCGCCACCTAGTGGCCGGGAGGTCTCAGTGCCTGCCGGGCTAGAGCCAGGTCGAGCAGGAGCTGCGCATGCGCCGCCTGCTGGGGGAGGAGTCGCCCGTCAGGCCACGCCCCTGGGGGCGGGGCCGCGGCCGCTATGCAAATGAGGCGGCCTTAGATGGGAAAAATGAGCAAATATGGAAAAGATGGCTGAAAATGGAGGAAAATGCGGTTTTTAGGGGGGAAAAGGGGGATCTGGGGGCAGTTTGGGGGGATTTGGGGAAAATTGGGGCAGTTCTGGGTCATTTTGGGGACTCATTTTGGGTCTTTTGGAGGGCTTGGGGAAACACTTGATGCAAATGATGGAAATGCGATTAATTAACGCTGATGGACTCTGCTTTTCATGCAAATGAAGTTTATTGCAAGGAAATGAATAAGATTTAATTGAATCACGCCTGCATTTATGCAAATAAATGATGAATATTCACCGACTATACGCAAATGAGGTTGGAGTGTGGATGTTGGCGTTAGGCCACGCCCCTTTTGATTCAAACAAGGCCCCGTGATCACTGGGTGTGGCCACGCCCTTTATGCTAATGAGGGACAAACATGGTCAACCCAAAACCCCCCAAATTCACCCCAAAATCCACTTCAGATCCCCCTCAACCGCTCAGGGACCCCCAAAATCCCCCAAATTCACCCCAAAATCCACTTCAGGTCCCCCGAAACACCTCAGGGATCCCCAAAATCCACCAAATTCACCCCACAATCCCCCATATTCTACCTGGGATCTTCATCATCCCCTACATTTCCACCCAAAGCCCTCAGATCGCCTCAAAACCCACTGCGTTAGCGCCACCTAGTGGCCGGGAGGTCTCAGTGCCTGCCGGGCTAGAGCCAGGCCGAGCAGGAGCTGCGCATGCGCCGCCTGCTGGGGGAAGAGTCGCCCGTCAGGCCACGCCCCTGGGGGCGGGGCCGCGGCCGCTATGCAAATGAGGCGGCCTTAGATGGGAAAAATGAGCAAATATGGAAAAGATGGCTGAAAATGGAGGAAAATGCGTTTTTTAGGGGGGAAAAGCGGGATCTGGGGGCAGTTTGGGGGGATTTGGGGAAAATTGGGGCAGTTCTGGGTCATTTTGGGGACTTTTTGGGGAAGTTTTGGGTCATTTTGGGTCTTTTGGAGGGCTTGGGGAAACACTTGATGCAAATGATGGAAATGCGATTAATTAACGCTGATGGACTCTTCTTTTCATGCAAATGAAGTTTATTGCAAGGAAATTAATAAGATTTAATTGAATCACGCCTGTATTTATGCAAATAAATGATGAATATTCACCGACTATACGCAAATGAGGTTGGAGTGTGGATGTTGGCGTTAGGCCACGCCCCTTTTCATTCAAAGAAGGCCCCGTGATCACTGGGTGTGGCCACGCCCTTTATCCTAATGAGGGACAAATATGGTCAGCCCAAAATCCCCATTAAATTCACCCCAAAATCCACTTCAGATCCCCCTAAACCTCTCAGGGACACACAAAATCCCCCAAATTCACCCCAAAATCCACTTCAGATCTCCCTAAACCGCTCAGGGACCCCCAAAATCCCCCAAATTCACCCCAAAATCCACTTCAGGTGCCCCTAAAGCCCTCAGGGATCCCCAAAATCCACCAAATTCACCCCACAATCTCCCATATTCTACCTGGGACCTCCATCATCCCCTACATTTCCCCCCAAAGCCCTCAGATCGCCTCAAAACCCACTGCGATAGCGCCACCTAGTGGCCGGGAGGTCTCAGTGCCTGCCGGGCTAGAGCCAGGCCGAGCAGGAGCTGCGCATGCGCCGCCTGCTGGGAGAGGAGTCGCCCGTCAGGCCACGCCCCTGGATGCGGGGTTGCGGCCACTATACAAATGAGGCGGCCTTAGATGGGAAAAATGACCAAATATGGAAAAGATGGCTGAAAATGGAGGAAAATGCGGTTTTTAGGGGGGAAAAGGGGGATCTGGGGGCAGTTTGAGGGGATTTGGGGAAAATTGGGGCAGTTCTGGGTCATTTTGGGGACTTTTTGGGGAAGTTTTGGGTCATTTTGGGTCTTTTGGAGGGCTTGGGGAAACACTTGATGCAAATGATGGAAATGCGATTAATTAACGCTGATGGACTCTGCTTTTCATGCAAATGAAGTTTATTGCAAGGGAATGAATAAGATTTAATTGAATCACGCCTGTATTTATGCAAAAAATGATGAATATTCACCGACTAGACGCAAATGAGGTTGGAGTGTGGATGTTGGTGTTAGGCCACGCCCCTTTTGATTCAAACAAGGCCCCGTGACCACTGGGTGTGGCCACGCCCTTTATGCTAATGAGGGACAAACATGGTCAGCCCAAAATCCCCATTAAATTCACCCCAAAATCCTGCTCAGATCCGTCTAAACCCCTCAAGGACACCCAAAATCCCCCAAATTCACCCCAAAATCCACTTCAGATCCCCCTAAACCGCTCAGGGACACCCAAAATCCCCCAAATTCACACCAAAATGCACTTCAGGTGCCCCTAAACCCCTCAAGGACACCCAAAATCCCCAAAATTCACCCCAAAATCCACTTCATGTCACCCGAAACACCTCAGGGATCCCCAAATCCACCAAATTCATCCCAAAATCCACTTCAGGTCCCCCGAAACACCTCAGGGATCCCCAAAATCCACCAAATTCACCCCACAATCCCCCATATTCTACCTGGGACCCCCATCATCCCCTACATTTCCGCCCAAAGCCCTCAGATCGCCTCAAAACCCACTGCGTTAGGGCCACCTAGTGGCCGGGAGGTCTCAGTGCCTGCCGGGCTAGAGCCAGGCCGAGCAGGAGCTGCGCATGCGCCGCCTGCTGGGGGAGGAGTCGCCCGTCAAGCCACGCCCCTGGGGGCGGGGCCGCGGCCGCTATGCAAATGAGGCGGTCTTAGATGGGAAAAATGACCAAATATGGGAAAGATGGCTGAAAATGGAGGAAAATGCGGTTTTTAGGGGGGAAAAGGGGGATCTGGGGGCAGTTTGGGGGGATTTGGGGAAAAATTGGGGCAGTTCTGGGTCATTTTGGGGACTTTTTGGGGAAGTTTTGGGTCATTTTGGGTCTTTTGGAGGGCTTGGGGAAACACTTGATGCAAATGATGGAAATGCGATTAATTAACGCTGATGGACTCTACTTTTCATGCAAATGAAGTTTATTGCAAGGAAATTAATAAGATTTAATTGAATCATGCCTGTATTTATGCAAAAAAATGATGAATATTCACCGACTATACGCAAATGAGGTTGGAGTGTGGATGTTGGTGTTAGGCCACGCCTCTTTTGATTGAAAGAAAGCCCCGTGATCACTGGGTGTGGCCACGGCCTTTATGCTAATGAGGGACAAATATGGTCAGCCCAAAACCCCCCATTAAATTCACCTCAAAATCCTGCTCAGATCCTTCTAAACCCCTCAAGGACACCCAAAATCCCTCAAATTCACCCCAAAATCCACTTCAGGTCACCCGAAACCCCTCAGGGACCCCCAAAATCCCCCAAATTCACCCCAAAATGCACTTCAGATCTCCCTAAACTTCTCAGGGACCCCCAAAATCCCCCAAATTCACCCCAAAATCCAATTCAGGTGCCCCTAAACCCCTCAGGGATCCCCAAAATCCACCAAATTCACCCCACAATCCCCCATATTCTACCTGGACCCTCCATCATCCCTTACATTTCCCCCCAAAGCCCTCAGATCGCCTCAAAACCCACTGCGTTAGCGCCACCTAGTGGCCGGGAGGTCTCATTGCCTGCCGGGCTAGAGCCAGGCCGAGCAGGAGCTGCGCATGCGCCGCCTGCTGGGGGAGGAGTCGCCCGTCAGGCCACGCCCCTGGGGGCGGGGCCGCGGCCGCTATGCAAATGAGCGGCCTTAGATGGGAAAAATGACCAACTATCGAAAAGATGGCTGAAAATGGAGGAAAATGCGGTTTTTAGGGGGGAAAAGGGGGATCTGGGGGCAGTTTGGGGGGATTTGGGGAAAATTGGGGCAGTTCTGGGTCATTTTGGGGACTTTTTGGGGAAGTTTTGGGTCATTTTGGGTCTTTTGGAGGGCTTGGGGAAACACTTGATGCAAATGATGGAAATGCGATTAATTAACGCTGATGGACTCTGCTTTTCATGCAAATGAAGTTTATTGCAAGGGAATGAATAAGATTTAATTGAATCACGCCTGTATTTATGCAAATAAATGATGAATATTCACCGACTATACGCAAATGAGGTTGGAGTGTGGATGTTGGTGTTAGGCCACGCCCCTTTTGATTCAAACAAGGCCCCGTGATCACTGGGTGTGGCCACGCCCTTTATGCTAATGAGGGACAAATATGGTCAGCCCAAAATCCCCATTAAATTCACCCCAAAATTCCTGCTCAGATCCTTCTAAACCCCTCAGGGACCCCCAAAATCCCCCAAATTCACCCCAAAATCCACTTCAGATCTCCCTAAACCGCTCAGGGACACCAAAATCCCCCAAATTCACCCCAAAATGCACTTCAGATCTCCCTAAACCCCTCAGGGATCCCCAAAATCCACCAAATTCACCCCACAATCCCCCATATTCTACCTGGGACCCCCATCATCCCCTACATTTCCCCCCAAAGCCCTCAGATCGCCTCAAAACCCACTGCGTTAGCGCCACCTAGTGGCCGGGAGGTCTCAGTGCCTGCCGGGCTAGAGCCAGGCCGAGTAGGAGCTGCGCATGCGCCGCCTGCTGGGGTAGGAGTCGCCCGTCAGGCCACGGCCCTGGGGGCGGGGCCGCGGCCGCTATGCAAATGAGGCGGCCTTAGATGGGAAAAGTGACCAAATATGGAAAAGATGGCTGAAAATGGAGGAAAATGCGGTTTTTAGGGGGGAAAAGGGGGATCTGGGGGCAGTTTGGGGGGATTTGGGGAAAATTGGGGCAGTTCTGGGTCATTTTGGGTCTTTTGGAGGGCTTGGGGAAATACGATGCAAATGATGGAAATGCGATTAATTAACGCTGATGGACTCTGCTTTTCATGCAAATGACGTTTATTGCAAGGGAATGAATAAGATTTAATTGAATCACGCCTGTATTTATGCAAAAAAATGATGAATATTCACCGACTAGACGCAAATGAGGTTGGAGTGTGGATGTTGGTGTTAGGCCACGCCCCTTTTGATTCAAACAAGGCCCCGTGATCACTGGTTGTGGCCACGCCCTTTATGCTAATCAGGGACAAATATGGTCAGCCCAAAATCCCCATTAAATTCACCCCAAAATCCTGCTCAGATCCGTCTAAACCCCTCAAGGACCCCCAAAATCCCCCCAAATTCACCCCAAAATCCACTTCAGATCCCCCTAAACCCTCAGGGACACCCAAAATCCCCCAAATTCACCCCAAAATCCACTTCAGGTGCCCCTAAACCCCTCAGGGATCCCCAAAATCCACCAAATTCACCCCACAATCCCCCATATTCTACCTGGGACCCCCATCATCCCCTACATTTCCCCCCAAAGCCCTCAGATCGCCTCAAAACCCACTGCGTTAGCGCCACCTAGTGGCCGGGAGGTCTCAGTGCCTGCCGGGCTAGAGCCAGGCCGAGCAGGAGCTGCGCATGCGCCGCCTGCTGGGGGAGGAGTCGCCCGTCAGGCCACGCCCCTGGGGGCGGGGCCGCGGCCGCTATGCAAATGAGGCGGCCTTAGATGGGAAAAATGAGCAAATATGGAAAAGATGGCTGAAAATGGAGGAAAATGCGGTTTTTAGGGGGGAAAAGGGGGATCTGGGGGCAGTTTGGGGGGATTTGGGGAAAATTGGGGCAGTTCTGGGTCATTTTGGGGAATTTTTGGGGAAGTTTTGGGTCATTTTGGGTCTTTTGGAGGGCTTGGGGAAACACGATGCAAATGATGGAAATGCGACTGATTAACGCTGATGGACTCTGCTTTTCATGCAAATGAAGTTTATTGCAAGGGAATGAATAAGATTTAATTGAATCACGCCTGTATTTATGCAAAAAAATGATGAATATTCACCGACTAGACGCAAATGAGGTTGGAGTGTGGATGTTGGTGTTAGGCCACGCCCCTTTTGATTCAAACAAGGCCCCGTGATCACTGGGTGTGGCCACGCCCTTTATGCTAATGAGGGACAAACATGGTCAGCCAAAAATCCCCATTAAATTCACCACAAAATCCTGCTAAGATCTTTCTAAACCCCTCAAGGACACCCAAAATCCCCCAAATTCACCCCAAAATCCTGCTCAGATCCTTCTAAACCGCTCAGGGACCCCCAAAATCCCCCAAATTCACCCCAAAATCCACTTCAGGTGCCCCCAAAACCCCTCAGGGATCCCCAAAATCCACCAAATTCACCCCACAATCCTCCATATTCTATCTGGGACCTCCATCATCCCCTACATTTCCCCCCAAAGTCCTCAGATCGCCTCAAAACCCACTGCATTAGCGCCACCTAGTGGCCGGGAGGTCTCAGTGCCTGCCGGGCTAGAGCCAGGCCGAGCAGGAGCTGCGCATGCGCCACCTCCTGGGGGAGGAGTCGCCCGTCAGGCCACGCCCCTGGGGGCGGGGCCGCGGCCGCTATGCAAATGAGGCGGCCTTAGATGGGAAAAATGACCAAACATGGAAAAGATGGCTGAAAATGGAGGAAAATGCGGTTTTTAGGGGGGAAAAGGGGGATCTGGGGGCAGTTTGGGGGGATTTGGGGAAATTGGGGCAGTTCTGGGTCATTTTGGGGACTTTTTGGGGAAGTTTTGGGTCATTTTGGGTCTTTTGGAGGGCTTGGGGAAACACTTGATGCAAATGATGGAAATGCGCTTGATTAACGCTGATGGACTCTGCTTTTCATGCAAATGAAGTTTATTGCAAGGGAATGAATAAGATTTAATTGAATCACGCCTGTATTTATGCAAAAAAATGATGAATATTCACCGACTAGACGCAAATGAGGTTGGAGTGTGGATGTTGGTGTTAGGCCACGCCTCTTTTGATTCAAAGAAAGCCCCGTGATCACTGGGTGTGGCCACGGCCTTTATGCTAATGAGGGACAAATATGGTCAGCCCAAAACCCCCCATTAAATTCACCTCAAAATCCTACTCAGATCCTTCTAAACCCCTCAAGGACACCCAAAATCCCTCAAATTCACCCCAAAATCCACTTCAGGTCACCCGAAACCCCTCAGGGACCCCCAAAATCCCCCAAATTCACCCCAAAATCACTTCAGATCTCCCTAAACCCTCAGGGACCCCCAAAATCCCCCAAATTCACCCCAAAATCCACTTCAGGTGCCCCTAAACCCCTCAGGGATCCCCAAAATCCACCAAATTCACCCCACAATCCCCATATTCTACCTGGGACCCCCATCATCCCCTACATTTCCCCCCAAAGCCCTCAGATCGCCTCAAAACCCACTGCGTTAGCGCCACCTAGTGGCCGGGAGGTCTCAGTGCCTGCCGGGCTAGAGCCAGGCCGAGCAGGAGCTGCGCATGCGCCGCCTGCTGGGGGAGGAGTCGCCCGTCAGGCCACGGCCCTGGGGGCGGGGCCGCGGCCGCTATGCAAATGAGGCGGCCTTAGATGGGAAAAATGACCAACTATGGAAAAGATGGCTGAAAATGGAGGAAAATGCGGTTTTTAGGGGGGGAAAGGGGGATCTGGGGGCAGTTTGTGGGGATTTGGGGAAAATTGGGGCAGTTCTGGGTCATTTTGGGGACTTTTTGGGGAAGTTTTGGGTCATTTTGGGTCTTTTGGAGGGCTTGGGGAAACACTTGATGCAAATGATGGAAATGCGATTAATTAACGCTGATGGACTCTGCTTTTCATGCAAATGAAGTTTATTGCAAGGGAATGAATAAGATTTAATTGAATCACGCCTGTATTTATGCCAATAAATGATGAATATTCACCGACTAGACGCAAATGAGGTTGGAGTGTGGATGTTGGTGTTAGGCCACGCCCCTTTTCATTCAAACAAGGCCCCGTGATCACTGGTTGTGGCCACGCCCTTTATGCTAATGAGGGACAAATATGGTCAGCCCAAAATCCCCATTAAATTCACCCCAAAATTCTGCTCAGATCCTTCTAAACCCCTCAGGGACCCCCAAAATCCCCCAAATTCACCCCAAAATCCACTTCAGATCTCCCTAAACCGCTCAGGGACACACAAAATCCCCCCAAAATTCACCCCAAAATGTACTTCAGATCTCCCTAAACCCCTCAGGGATCCCCAAAATCCACCAAATTCACCCCACAATCCCCCATATTCTACCTGGGACCTCATCATCCCTACTTTCCCCAAAGCCTCAGATCGCTCAAACCCCCACTGCGTTAGCGCATAGTGGGCCGGGAGGTCCTCAGTGCCTGCCGGGCTATGAGCCAGGCCGAGCAGGAGCTGCCGCATGCGCCGCCTGCTGGGGGAGGAGTCGCCCGTCAGGCCACGGCCCTGGGGGCGGGGCTGCGGCCGCTATGCAAATGAGGCGGCCTTAGATGGGAAAAATGAGCAAATATGGAAAAGATGGCTGAAAATGGAGGAAAATGCGGGTTTTAGGGGGGAAAAGAGGGATCTGGGGGCAGTTTGGGGGGATTTGGGGAAAATTGGGGCAGTTCTGGGTCATTTTGGGGACTTTTTGGGGAAGTTTTGGGTCATTTTGGGTCTTTTTGGAGGGCTTGGGGAAACACTTGATACAAATGATGGAAATGCGATTAATAACGCTGATGGACTCTGCTTTTCATGCAAATGAAGTTTATTGCAAGGGAATGAATAAGATTTAATTGAATCACGCCTGTATTTATGCCAAAAAATGATGAATATTCACCGACTATACGCACATGAGGTTGGAGTGTGGATGTTGGTGTTAGGCCACGCCCCTTTTGATTCAAACAAGGCCCCGTGATCACTGGCTGTGGCCACGCCCTTTATGCTAATCAGGGACAAACATGGTCCGCCCAAAATCCCCATTAAATTCACCCCAAAATCCTGCTCAGATCCGTCTAAACTCCTCAAGGACCCCCAAAATCCCCCCAATTCACCCCAAAATCCACTTCAGGTGCCCCTAAACCCCTCAGGGACAACCAAAATCCCCCAAATTCACCCCCAAATCCACTTCAGGTGCCCCTAAACCCCTCAGGGATCCCCAAAATCCACCAAATTCACCCCACAATCCCCCATATTCTACCTGGGACCCCCCTCATCACCTACATTTCCCCCCAAAGCCCTCAGATCGCCTCAAAACCCACTGCGTTAGCGCCACCTAGTGGCCGGGAGGTCTCAGTGCCTGCCGGGCTAGAGCCAGGCCGAGCAGGAGCCGCGCATGCGCCGCCTGCTGGGGGAGGAGTCGCCCGTCAGGCCACGGCCCTGGGGGCGGGGCCGCGGCCGCTATGCAAATGAGGCGGCCTTAGATGGGAAAAATGAGCAAATATGGAAAAGATGGCTGAAAATGGAGAAAATGCGGTTTTTAGGGGGGAAAAGGGGGATCTGGGGGCAGTTTGGGGGGATTTGGGGAAAATTGGGGCAGTTCTGGGTCATTTTGGGGACTTTTTGGGGAAGTTTTGGGTCATTTTGGGTCTTTTGGAAGGCTTGGGGAAACACTTGATGCAAATGATGGAAATGCGATTAATTAACGCTGATGGACTCTGCCTTTCATGCAAATGAAGTTTATTGCAAGGGAATGAATAAGATCTTATTGAATCACGCCTTTATTTATGCAAAAAAATGATGAATATTCACCGACTAGACGCAAATGAGGTTGGAGTGTGGATGTTGTGTTAGGCACGCCCCTTTCTGATTCAAAAAGGCCCGTGATCACTGGGTGTGGCACGCCACTTTATGCATAATCAGGGCAAATATGGTCAGCACCAAAATCCCCCAAATTCACCCCAAAATCAACTTCACATCCCCCTAAACCCCTCAGGGACACCCAAAATCCCCCAAATTCACCCCAAAATCCACTGCAGGTGCCCCTAAACCCCTCAGGGATCCCAAAAATCCACCAAATTCCCCCCACAATCCCCCATATTCTGCCTGGGACCCCCATCATCCCCTACATTTCCCCCCAAAGCCCTCAGATCGCCTCAAAACCCACTGCGTTAGCGCCACCTAGTGGCCGGGAGGTCTCAGTGCCTGCCGGGCTAGAGCCAGGCCGAGCAGGAGCTGCGCATGCGCCGCCTGCTGGGGGAGGAGTCGCCCGTCAGGCCCCGCCCCTGGGGGCGGGGCCGCGGCCGCTATGCAAATGAGGCGGCCTTAGATGGGAAAAATGACCAAATATGGAAAAGATGGCTGAAAATGGAGGAAAATGCGGTTTTTAGGGGGGGAAAAGGGGAATCTGGGGGCAGTTTGTGGGGATTTGGGGAAAATTGGGGAAGTTCTGGGTCATTTTGGGGACTTTTTGGGGAAGTTTTGGGTCATTTTGGGTCTTTTGGAGGGCTTGGGGAAACACTTGATACAAATGATGGAAATGCGATGAATTAACGCTGATGGACTCTGCTTTTCATGCAAATGAAGTTTATTGCAAGGGAATGAATAAGATCTAATTGAATCAAGCCTGTATTTATGCAAATAAATGATGAATATTCACCGACTATACGCAAATGAGGTTGGAGTGTGGATGTTGGTGTTAGGCCACGCCCCTTTTGATTCAAACAAGGCCCCGTGATCACTGGGTGTGGCCACGCCCTTTATGCTAATCAGGGACAAATATGGTCAGCCCAAAACCCCCCAAATTCACCCAAAATCCTGCTCAGATCCTTCTAAACCCTCAGGGACCCCCAAAATCCCCCAAATTCACCCCAAAATCCACTTCAGATCTCCCTAAACCCCTCAGGGACCCCCAAAATCCCCCAAATTCACACCAGAATTCACTTCAGGTGCCCCTAAACCCACCAGGGATCCCCAAAATCCACCAAATTCACCCCACAATCCCCCATATTCTTCCTGGGACCCCCATCATCCCCTACATTTCCCCCCAAAGCCCTCAGATCGCCTCAAAACCCACTGCGTTAGCGCCACCTAGTGGCCAGGAGGTCTCAGTGCCTGCCGGGCTAGAGCCAGGCCGAGCAGGAGCTGCGCATGCGCTGCCTGCTGGGGGAGGAGTCGCCCGTCAGGCCACGCCCCTGGGGGCGGGGCCGCGGCCGCTATGCAAATGAGGCGGCCTTAGATGGGAAAAATGAGCAAATATGGAGAAGATGGCTGAAAATGGAGGAAAATGCGGTTTTTAGGGGGGAAAAGGGGGATCTGGGGGCAGTTTGGGGGGATTTGGGGAAAATTGGGCAGTTCTGGGTCATTTTGGGGTCATTTTGGAGGGCTTGGGGAAACACTTGATGCAAATGATGGAAATGCGATTAATTAACGCCGATGGACTCTGCTTTTCATGCAAATGAAGTTTATTGCAAGGGAATGCATAAGATCTAATTGAATCACGCCTGTATTTATGCAAAAAAATGATGAATATTCACCGACTAGACGCAAATGAGGCTGGAGTGTGAATGTTGGTGTTAGGCCACGCCCCTTTTGATTCAAACAAGGCCCCGTGATCACTGGGTGTGGCCACGCCCTTTATGCTAATCAGGGACAAATATGGTCAGCCCAAACCCCCCAACTTCACCCAAAAATCCTGCTCAGATCCTTCTAAACCCCTCAGGGACCCCCAAAATCCCCCAAATTCACCCCAAAATCCACTTCAGATCCCCCTAAACCGCTCAGGGACACCCAAAATCCCCCAAATTCACCCCAAAATCCACTTCAGGTGCCCCTAAACCCCTCAGGGATCCCCAAAATCCACCAAATTCACCCCACAATCCCCCATATTCTACCTGGGACCCCCATCATCCCCAACATTTCCCCCCAAAGCCCTCAGATCGCCTCAAAACCCACTGCGTTAGCGCCACCTAGTGGCCGGGAGGTCTCAGTGCCTGCCGGGCTAGAGCCAGGCCGAGCAGGAGCTGCGCATGCGCCGCCTGCTGGGGGAGGAGTCGCCCGTCAGGCCACGCCCTGGGGGCGGGGCCGCGGCCGCTATGCAAATGAGGCCGCCTTAGATGGGAAAAATGAGCAAATATGGAAAAGATGGCTGAAAATGGAGGAAAATGCGGTTTTTAGGGGGTAAAAGGGGGATCTGGGGGCAGTGTGGGGGGATTTGGGGAAAATTGGGGCAGTTCTGGGTCATTTTGGGGACTTTTTGGGGAAGTTTTGGGTCATTTTGCGTGTCTTTTGGAGCGGCTTGGGGAAACACTTTGATGCATATGATGAAATGCGATTTAATTAACGCTGATGGGACCTCTGCCTTTTCATGCAAAAATGAAGTTTATTGCAAGGAATGAATAAGAATTTAATTGAATCACGCCTGTATTGCAAAAAAATGATGAATATTCACCGACTATACGCAAATGAGGTTGGAGTGTGGATGTTGGTGTTAGGCCACGGCCCTTTTGATTCAAACAAGGCCCCGTGATCACTGGGTGTGGCCACGCCCTTTATGCTAATCAGGGACAAATATGGTCAGCCCAAAACCCCCCAACTTCACCCCAAAAATCCTGCTCAGATCCTTCTAAACCCCTCAGGGACCCCCAAAATCCCCCAAATTCACCCCAAAATCCACTTCAGATCCCCCTAAACCGCTCAGGGACACCCAAAATCCCCCAAATTTACCCCAAAATCCACTTCAGGTGCCCCTAACCCCTCAGGGATCCCCAAAATCCACCAAATTCACCCCACAATCCCCCATTTTCTACCTGGGACCCCCATCATCCCCTACATTTCCCCCCAAAGCCCTCAGATCGCCTCAAAACCCCCTGCGTTAGCGCCACCTAGTGGCCGGGAGGTCTCAGTGCCTGCCGGGCTAGAGCCAGGCCGAGCAGGAGCTGCGCATGCGCCGCCTGCTGGAGGAGGAGTCGCCCGTCAGGCCACGCCCCTGGGGGCGGGCCGCGGCGCTATGCAAATGAGGGCGCCTTAGATGGGAAAAATGACCAACTATTGGAAAAGATGGCTGAAAATGGAGGAAAATGCGGCTTTGAGGGGGGAAAAGGGGGATCTGGGGGCAGTTTGGGGGGATTTGGGGAAAATTGGGGCAGTTCTGGGTCATTTTTGGGGACTTTTTGGGGAAGTTTTGGGTCATTTTGGGTCTTTTGGAGGGCTTGGGGAAACACTTGATGCAAATGATGGAAATGCGATTAATTAACGCTGATGGACTCTGCTTTTCATGCAAATGAAGTTTATTGCCAGGGAATGAATAAGATTTAATTGAATCACGCCTGTATTTATGCAAAAAAATGATGAATATTCTCCGACTATACGCAAATGAGGTTGGAGTGTGGATGTTGGTGTTAGGCCACGCCCCTTTTGATTCAAACAAGGCCCCGTGATCACTGGGTGTGGCCACGCCCTTTATGCCAATCAGGGACAAATATGGTCAGCCCAAAACCCCCCAACTTCACCCCAAAATCCTGCTCAGATCCTTCTAAAAACCCCAAAGGACCCCCAAAATCCCCCAACTTCACCCCAAAATCCTGCTCAGATCCTTCTAAACCCCTCAGGGACCCCCAAAATCCCCCAAATTCACCCCAAAATCCACTTCAGGTGCCCCTAAACCCCTCAGGGATCCCAAAAATCCACCAAATTCACCCCACAATCCCCCATATTCTACCTGGGACCCCCATCATTCCCTTACATTTCCCCCCAAAGCCCTCAGATCGCCTCCAAACCCACTGCGTTAGCGCCACCTAGTGGCCGGGAGGTCTCAGTGCCTGCCGGGCTAGAGCCAGGCCGAGCAGGAGCTGCGCATGCGCCGCCTGCTGGGGGAGGAGTCGCCCGTCAGGCCACGCCTCTGGGGCGGGGCCGTGGCCGCTATGCAAATGAGGCGGCCTTAGATGGGAAAAATGAGCAAATATGGAAAAGATGGCTGAAAATGGAGGAAAATGCGGTTTTTAGGGGGGAAAAGAGGGGATCTGGGGGCAGTTTGGGGGGGTTTGGGGAAAATTGGGGCAGTTCTGGGTCATTTTGGGGACTTTTTGGGGAAGTTTTGGGTCATTTTGGGTCTTTTGGAGGGCTTGGGGAAACACTTGATACAAATGATGGAAATGCGATTAATTAACGCTGATGGACTCTGCTTTTCATGCAAATGAAGTTTATTGCAAGGGAATGAATAAGATCTAATTGAATCACGCCTATATTTATGCAAATAAATGATGAATATTCACCGACTATACGCAAATGAGGTTGGAGTGTGGATGTTGGTGTTAGGCCACGCCCCTTTTGATTCAAACAAGGCCCCGTGATCACTGGCTGTGGCCACGCCCTTTATGCTAATCAGGAACAAATATGGTCAGTCCAAAATCCCCCAAATTCACCCCAAAAATTCCTGCTCAGATCCTACTAAACCCCTCAGGGAACCCCAAAAACCCCCAAATTCACCCCAAAATCCACTTCAGATCCCCCTAAACCGCTCAGGGACACCCAAAATCCCCCAAATTCACCCCAAAATCCACTTCAGGTGCCCCTAAACCCCTCTGGGATCCCCAAAATCCACCAAATTCACCCCACAATCCCCCATATTCTACCTGGGACCCCCATCATCCCCTACATTTCCCCCCAAAGCCCTCAGATCGCCTCCAAAACCACTGCGTTAGCGCCACCTAGTGGCCGGGAGGTCTCAGTGCCTGCCGGGCTAGAGCCAGGCCGAGCAGGAGCTGCGCATGCGCCGCCTGCTGGGGGAGGAGTCGCCCGTCAGGCCACCGCCCTGGGGGCGGGGCCGCGGCCGCTATGCAAATGAGGCGGCCTTAGATGGGAAAAATGAGCAAATATGGAAAAGATGGCTGAAAATGGAGGAAAATGCGGTTTTTAGGGGGGAAAAGGGGGATCTGGGGGCAGTTTGGGGGGATTTGGGGAAAAATTGGGGCAGTTCTGGGTCATTTTGGGGACTTTTTGGGGAAGTTTTGGGTCATTTTGGGTCTTTTTGAGGGCTTGGGGAAACACTTGATGCAAATGATGGAAATGCGATTAATTAACGCTGATGGACTCTGCTTTTCATGCAAATGAAGTTTATTGCAAGGGAATGAATAAGATTTAATTGAATCACGCCTGTATTTATGCAAAAAAATGATGAATATTCACCGACTAGACGCAAATGAGGTGGAGTGTGGATGTTGGTGTTAGGCCACGCCCCTTTTGAGTCAAACAAGGCCCCGTGATCACTGGGTGTGGCCACGCCCTTTATGCTAATCAGGGACAAACATGGTCAGCCCAAAATCCCCATTAAATTCACCCCAAAATCCTGCTCAGATCCTTCTAAACCCCTCAAGGACCCCCAAAATTCCCCAAATTCACCCCAAAATCCACTTCAGATCCCCCTAAAACGCTCAGGGACACCCAAAATCCCCCAAATTCACCCCAAAATCCACTTCAGGTGCCCCTAAACCCCTCAGGGATCCCCAAAATCCACCAAATTCACCCCACAATCCCCCATATTCTACCTGTGACCCCCATCATCCCCTACAGTTCCCCCCAAAGCCCTCAGATCGCCTCAAAACCCACTGCGTTAGCGCCACCTAGTGGCCGGGAGGTCTCAGTGCCTGCCGGGCTAGAGCCAGGCCGAGCAGGAGCTGCGCATGCGCCGCCTGCTGGGGGAGGAGTCGCCCGTCAGGCCACGCCCCTGGGGGCGGGGCCGCGGCCGCTATGCAAAAGAGGCGGCCTTAGATGGGAAAAAAGAGCAAATATGGAAAAGATGGCTGAAAATGGAGGAAAATGCGGTTTTTAGGGGGGAAAAGGGGGATCTGGGGGCAGTTTGGGGGTATTTGGGGAAAATTGGGGCAGTTCTGGGTCATTTTGGGGACTTTTTGGGGAAGTTTTGGGTCATTTTGGGTCTTTTGGAGGGCTTGGGGAAACACTTGATGCAAATGATGGAAATGCGATTAATTAACGCTGATGGACTCTGCTTTTCATGCAAATGAAGTTTATTGCAAGGGAATGAATAAGATTTAATTGAATCACGCCTGTATTTATGCCAAAAAAATGATGAATATTCTCCGACTATACGCAAATGAGGCTTTGGAGTGATGGATGTTGGTGTTAGGCCACGCCCCTTTTGATTCTAACAAGGCCCCTCGTGATCACTGCGTGGCCACGCCCTTTATGCTAATCAGACAAATATGGTCAGCCCAAAACCCCCCCACTTCACCCCAAAATCCTTCTCAGATCCTTCTAAACCCCTCAGGGACCCCCAAAATCCCCCAAATTCACCCCAAAATCCACTTCAGATCCCCCTAAACCGCTCAGGGACACCCAAAATCCCCCAAATTCACCCCAAAATCCACTTCAGGTGCCCCTAAAACCCCTCAGGGATCCCCAAAATCCACCAAATTCACCCCACAATCCCCCATATTCTACCTGGGACCCCCATCATCCCCTACATTTTCCCCCAAAGCCCTCAGATCGCCTCAAAACCCACTGCGTTAGCGCCACCTCGTGGCCGGGAGGTCTCAGTGCCTGCCGGGCTAGAGCCAGGCCGAGCAGGAGCTGCGCATGCGCCGCCTGCTGGGGGAGGAGTCGCCCGTCAGGCCACGCCCCTGGGGGCGGGGCCGCGGGCGCTATGCAAATGAGGCGGCCTTAGATGGGAAAAATGAGCAACTATGGAAAGATGGCTGAAAATGCGAGGAAAAATTGCGGTTTTAGGGGGAAAAGGGGGATTGGGAAGGTTTGGGGAATTGGGCGGAAAATGGAGGCAGTCTGGTCATTTTGGGACTTTTTTGGGGGAGTTTTGGGTCATTTTGGGTCTTTGGGAGGGCTTGGGGAAACCCTTGATGCAAATGATGGAAATGCGATGAATTAACGCTGATGGACTCTGCTTTTCATGCAAATGAAGTTTATTGCAAGGGAATGAATAAGATTTAATTGAATCACGCCTTTATTTATGCAAATAAATGATGAATATTCACCGACTATACGCAAATGAGGTTGGAGTGTGGATGTTGGTGTTAGGCCACGCCCCTTTTGATTCAAAGAAGGCCCCGTGATCACTGTGTGTGGCCACGCCCTTTATGCTAATGAGGGACAAATATGGTCAGCCCCAAATCCCCCAAATTCACCCCAAAATCCTGCTCAGATCCTTCTAAACCCCTCAGGGACCCACAAAATCCCCTAAATTCACCCCAAAATCCACTTCAGATCCCTTTAAACCCCTCAGGGGCCCCCAAAATTCCCCAAATTCACCCCAAAATCCAAACTTCAGGTGCCCCTAAACCCCTCAGGGATCCCCAACAATCCACCAAATTCACCCCACAATCCCCCATATTTCTTACCTGGACCCCCAATCATCCCTACATTTCCCCCCAAAGCCCTCAGATCGCCTCAAACCCACTGCGTTAGCGCCACCGAGTGGCCGGGAGGTCTCAGTGCCTGCCGGGCTAGAGCCAGGCCGAGCAGGAGCTGCGCATGCGCCGCCTGCTGGGGGAGGAGTCTCCCGTCAGGCCACGCCCCTGGGGGCGGGGCCGCGGCCGCTATGCAAATGAGGCGGCCTTAGATGGGAAAAATGAGCAACTATGGAAAAGATGGCTGAAAATGGAGGAAAATGCGGTTTTTAGGGGGGGAAAAGGGGGATCTGGGGGCAGTTTGGGAGGATTTGGGGAAAATTGGGGCAGTTCTGGGTCATTTTGGGGACTTTTTGGGGAAGTTTGGGTCATTTTGGGTCTTTTGAAGGGCTTGGGGAAACACTTGATGCAAATGATGGAAATGCGATTAATTAACGCTGATGGACTCTGCTTTTCATGCAAATGAAGTTTATTGCAAGGGAATGAATAAGATCTAATTGAATCACGCCTGTATTTATGCAGAAAAATGATGAATATTCACCGACTAGACGCAAATGAGGTTGAGTGTGATTGTTGGTTTAGGCCACGCCCCTTTTGATTCAAACCAACGGCCCCGTGATCACTGGGTGTGGCCACGCCCTTTATGCTAATGAGGGACAAACATGGTCAGCCCAAAACCCCCAAATTCACCCCAAAATCCTGCTCAGATCCTTCTAAACCCCTCAGGGACCCCCAAAATCCCCCAAATTCACCCCAAAATCCACTTCAGATCCACCTAAACCGCTCAGGGACACCAAAAATCCCCCAAATTCACCCCAAAATCCACTTCAGGTGCCCCTAAACCCCTCAGGGATCCCCAAAATCCACCAAATTCACGCCACAATCCCCCATATTCTACCTGGGACCCCCATCATCCCCTACATTTCCCCCCAAAGCCCTCAGATCGCCTCAAAACTCACTGCGTTAGCGCCACCTAGTGGCCGGGAGGTCTCAGTGCCTGCCGGGCTAGAGCCAGGCTGAGCAGGAGCTGCGCATGCGCCGCCTGCTGGGGGAGGAGTCGCCCGTCAGGCCACGCCCCTGGGGGCGGGGCCGCGGCCGCTATGCAAATGAGGCGGCCTTAGATGGAAAAAATGAGCAACTATGGAAAAGATGGCTGAAAATGGAGGAAAATGCGGTTTTTAGGGGGGAAACGGGGGATCTGCGGGCAGTTTGGGGGGATTTGGGGAAAATTGGGGCAGTTCTGGGTCATTTTGGGGGACTTTTTGGGGAAGTTTTGGGTCATTTTGGGTCTTTTGGAGGGCTTGGGGAAACACTTGATGCAAATGATGGAAATGCGATTGATTAACGCTGATGGACTCTGCTTTTCATGCAAATGAAGTTTATTGCAAGGAAATGAATAAGATTTAATTGAATCACGCCTGTATTTATGCAAATAAATGATGAATATTCACCGACTATACGCAAATGAGGTTGGAGTGTGGATGTTGGTGTTCGGCCACGCCCCTTTTGATTCAAACAAGGCCCCGTGATCACTGGTGTGGCCACGCCCTTTATGCTAATGAGGGACAAAAATGGTCAGCCCAAATCCCCCATTCACCCAAACATCTGCTCAGAATTCCTAAACCCTCAGCGACCACAAAATCCCCTAAATTCACCCAAATCCGCTTCAATCCTCCTAAACCCTCAGGGACACCCAAAATCCCAAATCACCCAAATCCCACTTCAAGGTGCCCCTAAACCCTCAGGGATCCCCAAAATCCACCAAATTCACCCCACAATTCCACCATATTCTACCTGGGACCCCCAATCTCTGCTCACATTTCCCCAAAGCCCTTCAGATCGCCTCAAAACCCACTGCGTTAGCGCCACCTAGTGGCCGGGAGGTCTCAGTGCCTGCCGGGCTAGAGCCAGGCCGAGCAGGAGCTGCGCATGCGCCGCCTGCTGGGGGAGGAGTCGCCCGTCAGGCCACGCCCCTGGGGGCGGGGACGCGGCCGCTATGCAACTGAGGCGGCCTTAGATGGGAAAAATGAGCAACTATGGAAAAGATGGCTGAAAATGGAGAAAAATGCGGTTTTTAGGGGGGAAACGGGGGATCTGGGGGAAGTTTGGGAGGATTTGGGGAAAATTGGGGCAGTTCTGGGTCATTTTGGGGACTTTTTGGGGAAGTTTTGGGTCATTTTGGGTCTTTTGGAGGGCTTGGGGAAACACTTGATGCAAATGATGGAAATGCGATTAATTAACGCTGAAGGACTCTGCTTTTCATGCAAATGAAGTTTATTGCAAGGGAATGAATAAGATTGAATTGAATCACGCCTGTATTTATGCAAAAAAATGATGAATATTCACCGACTAGACGCAAATGAGGTTGGAGTGTGGATGTTGGTGTTAGGCCACGCCCCTTTTGATTCAAACAAGGCCCCGTGATCACTGGGTGTGGCCACGCCTTTTATGCTAATCAGGGACAAATATGGTCAGCCCAAAACCCCCAACTTCACCCCAAAATCCTGCTCAGATCTCCCTAAACCCCTCAGGGACCCCCAAAATCCCCCAAATTCACCCCAAAATCCACTTCAGATCCACCTAAACCGCCCAGAGACGCCCAAAATCCCCGAAATTCACCCCAAAATCCACTTCAGGTGCCCCTAAACCCCTCAGGGATCCCCAAAATCCGCCAAATTCACCCCACAATCC
>JAVTVJ010005512.1:0-12004 GCA_034509425.1 Eopsaltria australis
ACCGGACGCCACCTGAAATGCCACATGGATCAAGATCCTTCCCAGACCCAAGCTGCCATCAGCTAGAACTCTGCCTGCAATTGTAGGGCTAAATGCCTCCTAAAAACTGGCATCATGCATCTGGGGGACTGAGTTTTCTTTCACATGGAAATGCGCCATTGTTTGCATCGAAGGCCACATATCTGGGAGTTAACAGCCGCATGCTGAAATTCCGCATGGATTAAGATTCCTCGCAGACCCAAGCTGCCACCAAGAAGGACCCTGGCTGCCCTTGCAGGGCCAAAACCCTCCTCCAAACTGGCATCAAGAAAGTAGGGGGCAGAGTTCTTCTCAGAGAAAAGGGACACTTTTGTGTCCCGGCCCTAAGGCACTCTGCTCCCTGCTGCCTCCTGAAATTCCGTATGGATCAAGTTCCTCGCAGACCCAAGCTGCCACCGACAAGGACCCTGGCTGCCCCTGCAGGGCCAAAACCCTTCTCCAAACTGACATTCAAGAAAGTGGGGGGCAGAGTTCTCTTTCTCAGAGAAAAGGGACACTTTTTGTGCCCCGGCCCTAAGGCACTGTGCTCCCGGACGCCACCTGAAATTCTGTATGGATCAAGATTATTCGATGACGCAAGCTGCCATCAACCAAGGCTCTGGTTGCATTTGTAGGGCTAAAACCCTCCACCAAACCGACATCATGAATCTGGGGGCCTAAGTTTTCTTTCACGTGGAAAAGTGCCATCATTTGTATCGTATGCCCCATGTCTGGGAGTCGACTGCCGCCTCTTCAAATTCCGCATGGAGCAAGATCCCTCGCAGACCCAAGCTGCCACCCACTAGGACACTGGCTGCCCTTGCAGGGCCAAAACCCTCCTCCAAACTGACATCAAGAAACTGGGGGGCAGAGTTCTCTTTCTCAGAGAAAAGGGACACTTTTTGTGTCCGGCCCTAAGGCACTGTGCTCCCGGATGCCTCCAGAAATTCCGTATGGATCAAGATCCCTCACAGACCCAAGCGCCATCAACTAGAACTCTGGCTGCAATTGTAGGGCTAAATGCCTCCTAAAAACTGGCATCATGCATCTGGGGGACTGAGTTTTCTTTCACGTGGAAATGCGCCATTGTTGGCATCGAAGGCCACATATCTGGGAGTTGTCTGCGTCATGCTGAAATTCCGCACAGATTAAGATTCCTCGGAGACCCAAGCTGCCACCGACAAGGACCCTGGCTGCCCTTGCAGGGCCAAAACCCTCCTCCAAACTGACATCAAGAAACTGGGGGGCCAGAGTTCTCTTTCTCAGAGAAAAGGGACACTTTTTGTGTCCCGGCCCTAAGGCACTGTGCTCCCTGCTGCGTCTTCAAAATTCCGTATGGATCAAGATTCCTCGCAGACCCAAGCTGCCACCGACAGCGGGACCCTTGGCTGCCCTTGCAGGCCAAAACCCTCCTCCAAACTGACATCAAGAAAAACTGGGGCAGAGTTCTCTTCTCAGAGAAAAGGGACACTTTTTGGTCCCGCCCTAAAGGCACTCTGCTCCCGGACGCTACCTGAAAATTCCGTATGCGATTCAAATTCTTCGCTGACGCAAGCTGCCATCAACCAGGACTCTGGTTGCATTTGTAGGGCTAAAATCCTCCACCAAAACGACATCATGAATTTCGGGCCGAAGTTTTCTTTCACGTAGATAAGTGCCATCATTGGTATCGTAGGCCCCATGTCAGGGAATAAACTGCCCTCTCTTAAAATTCTGCATGAAGCAAGATTCCTCACAGACCCAAGCTGCCCCCGACAAGGACCCTGGCTGCCCTTGCAGGGCCAAAACCCTCCTCCAAACTGACATCAAGAAAGTGGGGGGCAGAGTTCTCTTTCCCAGAGAAAAGGACCACTTTTTGTGTCCCGGCCCTAAGGCACTGTGCTCCCGTGATGCCCTTGGTTTCTGCCTTTTTTCTTTTATATTTCTCTGTACTCTCTCACATATTTGTGGCTCGTAGCCTACATATTAATAGGCTAGTTTTTCCAGTACCTTTCCCATAGCCTTTCCCTAAGCCAGAAAGACAAAACAAATCCAGAGCTCCAAGCCCCAGGGGGTTGCAAGGCCCTGTCCTATCTCAGTTCTTCCTGGGAACCAAGGCCGAGAACAACTCTGAGGTACATTTCATAAGCAGAGTGCAGCCAGTGCTGAGAGGGGGGCTCCAGGGAAGGGGCTGGACCTGAGGGGGAATTGAATCGCCACTTGTTCTCCTTATTGGTGCTCTTAATTATGCTAATTTCCTAAAAGCTATAAATATGTACTCACCCCTGGAGGGGCTGGGCTTTTATGGACACCTTTCCATAACTGCTCCTGAAGACCTTAAAATAAAGATCCCCTTTTATATTACCTCCTTGCTAAAATGATCTAGAGTTTCTTTTCCAGGCTGGAAAAACAACAGTTATTGGCACACCCAGAAGGGACCGAGAAACCTGGTACCCTTCCTCTGGACCGAACATCCTGCAAGGGATTCCTTTCTGACAGCAATCTAAAGAATCCCTGCCACGGGCCGAGGTCGAGACACATGGTTCCAAGATCCCACAGGAGGTAGTTATAAAGGTGCTGTTCTTTTCGTTGTGGTAGTGCTGTAGTTTTGTATGTGTGTGTATTGTTTATGTATTGTGTATGCTGTTTAAAGTCAGTAATTGCAGCGATCCCAGGACAACCTGGCGTGTGCTGAGGAAAATTTGCTTGAAATTCATTTCTCCAAGTTTTTCCTGTTGCGATTTTCCAACCTGCCCCAGAGATCGGCTGGTGGGGAGGAGGCGGGTGTGTGATCTCGGCTGAGATTGTTCACTGGTAGAGAAAAGCAAATCACAGTGCGAAAGTTTATTTCATGTTTAGCACATGCGAGTTTTGAATTGAAAGCTGGCCTGGAAACATCTGGGCATGGAGCGGCCGGGGGAGGCCTGGTCTGCTTCTTGGTAGGAGGTGGGGGATGGGCCCCGCTTCCTACAGGTTTGTGGAGCGGCTGGGTGTCCAGCCTGCTCCTTGGTGGGAGGCTGGGGAGAGATTCCCACTTCCTACAGGTTTGTGGAGCGGCTGGGTGTCCAGTCTGCTCCTTGGTGGGAGGCTGGGGAGAGATTCCCACTTCCTACAGGTTTGTGGAGCGGCTGGGTGCCCAGCCTGCTCCTTGGTGGAGGCGATGTGAGAAATCCTCGCTTCCTACAGGTCTGGGAGAGGCTGGGTTCCAGCCTGCCTCCTTAGTGGGAGGCGTGGGAGAGATCCTCGCTTCCAGCAAGTTTTGTGGAACGGCCGAGAAAGCTCGTTTCGCACCATTGTAAGGGAAGGGGGAGAAGCCCCCACTTTCTATGTTCCATCTGTAAAAAGTTTTTCCAAGATTTTAAGGCAAGGGCGACTCCCGGACTTCCGGGACGGCTCCGCGAGCAGGGCGGTCACTCCCCCGTGACAGAAGCGGGGCACCAGCCGCTCTGAGAGGCGCGGAGGTGATTCCTGCCATTGCCCTGGTCACGGCCGGGGGATGCGCGGGGGAGCGGTCCCAGGAAGCGAACCGGGACCGGGGCTGCCGCTGCGCTGCTTCGGCCCTGCTCTGGCGGAGGCGGGGGCGCCGCTGCGCGGCCACGGCCCGGCTCACTCGCTGCTCCTGGGCCCCGCCCGCACCGGCCCAGAGCGGGCCGGGAGTGTGAGATCTAAGAGCAGGAACGGCCCTATCGCACTTTCTACAGTAACGAGCTTGTTTTAAGGACACCCGAGAGCCGCTGTGAGCAGCAGCACGGGCCGAGCGCGGGCGAGCCGGGGGTGCCCCTGGGCGGGGGTGCCCGCATGCCGCGCCCGTCCCCGGCCGTGCGAGGGCAGCGCGCGCTCTTTGTCTGCTCTGGTAAGCACTCAAAAGGGAAACACCGAGCCCAAAGAACAAGACGCCGTTTTTAGGCTCCCTTAAACCATGCTATAAGTAAGCAGAGTCCTGTGTTAACAAATATCTTAGAATGGTTTACTGAGTTAAATTTGTAAAAGACCTTCTCCTGTATCCTTGTGAGTAAAAAAAACCAAGGACTCTTTACTATTATGTAAAATAATCCTGAAACTGGAGAACTAGGGCAGTCAGCAACTGAAAATTGCTGCATCCAACCAGCAGCCAAGAATGGATACATCCAACAGTTGCATGCAACCCACTGTAAGTTTGTTCTGTGAACATAGAAGACATGGCCTTGCCATGCTACTGAACTGGAAATGTTATCTGAAAACGTTTGCTGTCAATCCTGTATGTCTGTTCCCAGCACTAAACTGATAATGTATTTAAGTCTGACTGTTTGCAGACCATGAAAAGCCTATTCCAGCAGATCAGACCTGAAAAGAGTGGTGCCAGCCACGGAGCTGTGCAGATGAGAGAGCTTCATGCGCGAGATGGCAACAAAAGACGCGGTATGCGAGTAACAACCACGAACCAGGGTAACCATGCAGAAAAGTGTTACCAATCAAATGTACCATCACAAAAAGCTGAACTGCCATTATATCAAGTGAAAAGATCTAGAACTGAGCAAAAAAGTCTCTAGAAGGAAGGAAGACTAGCAACTATTCAGCCTAGAGAGACTGAGTCTATGTTGAATGAAGGACAGTAATCTTACGAGCTAAGTAAAAAGATCATTCCAAGGTCCTGATACCCCACCAAATCCAAAGCTGCTGGCAGAGAGCCTTGAATTCACTGCTCCAGAGTTAAGAAGACATCTGCTCCATAGACAGCCAGAAAACAGAGACTGATACAAATTGAGATGATATGATTTAAACTGTTCTTTTGTACCTCTTATCTGTACAGTTGGTAACCGTGATTCAAATTTGGTCCTAAATTTTGCATGTAACTCTAGTCCAAAATGTATCCAAAAGCTCTTCATAAGGACAACTTGTCAAAGTTGAGAATCTGGCCTGGTAAGTTTTGCCCCAAGATAAAGATTGGGCCTGTGCCCATGGAGCTGTGATTCCAAATGTCATGTTGAATCATATTAAAGGCTGTTGACAAAACAAAATAGCTCTTAATTTCCTACTAGCCACAAAATCATTAACACTAGTTGTTGTTCTTATGCAAATCTGAATGAAAAATTTTTTTAGAAATTTGGTTGAAATTTGAAAGCAAATTCAAATTCTACACCAAGTAACTCTCAAAAGAGCTTACTGAGCCTTGAATATCTTCAGTACACTCACTTCATGGTTACCAAACTGAACCTAGATAAAAGAAATTTTCATAGTAACTGTAGTTATAATTAGCATCTGTGTAACAACTAGTGGGATAGCCAGTTGTATAAACCAGAGGTATGGTTGAATGCAGAGTAGAGACTAGACAAGACAGAGTCTTGTTAGTCTCTAAAAAGGGGGGAATGATGCCGTTTGGTTTCTGCCTTTTTTCTTTTATATGTTCTCTGTACTCTCTGCCCATATTTTTGTGGCTCTGTAGCCTACTATATTAATAGCTAGTTTTTCCAGTACCTTTCCATAGCCTTTCCCTAAGCAGAAAGACACACCAAATTCCAGAGCTCCAAGCCCCAGGGGGTTGCAAGGCCCTGTCCTATCTCAGTTCTTCCTGGGAACCAAGGCCGAGAACAACTCTGAGGTACATTTCATAAGCAGAGTGCAGCCAGTGCTGAGAGGGGGGCTCCAGGGAAGGGGCTGGACCTGAGGGGGAATTGAATCGCCACTTGTTCTCCTTATTGGTGCTCTTAATTATGCTAATTTCCTAAAAGCTATAAATATGTACTCACCCCTGGAGGGGCTGGGCTTTTATGGACACCTTTCCAAAACTGCTCCTGAAGACCTTCAAAATAAAGATCCCCTTTTATATTACCTCCTTGCTAAAATGATCTCGAGTTTCTTTTCCAGGCTTGGGGAAAAGGCAACACCGACGCCACCTGAAATGCCGCATGGGATCAAAGGACCTTCCCAGGGACCCCAAGCTGCCATCAACTAGAACTCTGGCTGCAATTGTAGGGCTAAATGCCTCCTAAATACTGGCATCATGCATCTGGGGGACTGAGTTTTCTTTCACATGGAAAAGCGCCATTGTTTGAATCGAAGGCCACATATCTGGGAGTTGACAGCCGCATGCCTAAATTCCGCAAGGATTAAGATTCCTCGCAGACCCAAGCTGCCACCAACAAGGACCCTGGCTGCCCTTGCAGGGCCAAAAGCCTCCTCCAAACTGACATCAAGAAACTGGGGGGCAGAGTTCTCTTTCTCAGAGCAAAAAGGCGACACTTTTTTGTGTCCCGGCCCTAAGGCACTGTGCTCCCTGCTGCCACTTGAAATTCCGTATGGATCAAGATTACTGGCTGACGCAAGCTGCCATCAACCAGGACTCTGGTTGCATTTGTAGGGCTAAAATCCTCCTCCAAACCGACATCATGAATTCCGGGCCTAAGTTTCCTTTCACGTGGATAAGTGCCATCATTTGTATCGTAGGCCCCATGTCTGGGAATCAACAGCCGCCTCTTCAAATTCCGCAGGGAGCAAGATCCCTCACAGACCCAAGCTGCCACCGACAAGGACCCTGGCTGCCCTTGCAGGGCCAAAACCCTCCTCCAAACTGACATCAAGAAAGTGGGGGGCAGAGTTCTCTTTCTCAGAGAAATGAGACACTTTTTGTGTCCTGGCCCTAAGGCACTGTTCTCCCTGCTGCCTGCTGAAATTTCCGCATGGATCAAGATCCCTCGCAGACCCAAGCTACCACTGACAAGGACCCTGGCTGCCCTTGCAGGGCCAAAACCCTCCTCCAAACTGACATCAAGAAAGTGGGGGGCAGAGTTCTCTTTCTCAGAGAAAAGGGACACTTCTCTTGTCCCGGCCCTAAGGCACAGTGCTCCCTGCTGCCTCCTGATATTCCGTATGGATCAAGATTCCTCGCAGACCCAAGCTGCCACCGACAAGGACCCTGGCTGCCCTTGCAGGGCGAAAATGCTCCTCCAAACTGAAATCAAGAAACTGGGGGGCAGAGTTCTCTTTCTCAGAGGAAAGCAACACTTTTTGTTTCTCAGCCCTCAGGCACTCTGCTCCCTGCTGCCTCCTGAAATTCCGTATGGATCAAGATTCCTCGCAGACCCAAGCTGCCACCGACTAGGACCCTGGCTGCCCTTGCAGGGCCAAAACCCTCCTCCAAACTGACATCAAGAAAATGGGGGGCAGAGTTCTCTTTCTCAGAGAAAAGGGAAACATTTTGTGTCCCGGCCCGAAGGCACTGTTCTCCCGGACGCCACCTGAAATTCCGTATGGATCAAGGTCCTTCCCAGACCCAAGCTGCCATCAACTAGAACTCTGGCTGCAATTGTAGGGCTAAATGCCTCCTAAAAACTGGCATCATGGATTTGGGAGGCTGAGTTTTCTTTCACGTGGAAAAGTGCCATCATTTGTATCGAAGGCCCCATGTCTGGGAGTTGAAAGCCCCATGCTGAAATTCCGCATGGATTAAGATTCCTCGCAGACCCAAGCTACCACCGACAAGGACCCTGGCTGCCCTTGCAGGGCCAAAACCCTCCTCCAAACTGACATCAAGAAACTGGGGGGCAGAGTTCTCTTTCTCAGAGAAAAGGGACACTTTTTGTGTCCCGGCCCTAAGGCACTCTGATCCCGGACGCCACCTGAATTTCCGTATGGATCAAGATTATTCGCTAACGCAAGCTGCCATCAACCAGGACTCTGGTTGCATTTGTAGGCCTAAAACCCTCCACCAAACCGACATCATGAATCTGGGGGCCTAAGTTTTCTTTCACGTGAAAAAGTGCCATCATATGTATCATAGGCTCCCTGTCTGGGAGTCGACTGCCGCCTCTTCAAATTCCACATGGAGCAAGATCCCTCACAGACCCAAGCTGCCACCGACAAGGACCCTGGCTGCCCTTGCAGGGCCAAAACCCTCCTCCAAACGGACATCAAGAAATTGGGGGGCACAGTTCTCTTTTTCAGAGAAAAGGGACACCTTTTCTATCCCGACCCTAAGGCAATCTGCTCCCTGCTGCCTCCTGAAAATTCGTATGGATCAAGATTCCTCGCAGACCCAAGGTGCAACAATAAAGAGCCCTGGCTGCCCTTGCAGGACCAAAACCCTCCTCCAAACTGACATCAAGAAACTGGGGGGCAGAGTTCTCTTTCTCAGAGAAAAGGGACACTTTTTATTTCTCGGCCTTAAGGCATTGTGCTCCCTGCTGCCTGATGAAATTCTGCATGGATCAAGATTCCTCGCAGACCCAGCTGCCACCGACAAGGACCCTGGCTGCCCTTGCACGGCCAAAACCCTCCTCCGAACTTACATCAAGAAAGTGGGGGGCAGAGTTCTCTTTCTCAGAGTAAAGGGACACTTTTTGTGTCCCGGCCCTAAGGCACTGTGCTCCCTGCTTCCTTCTGATATTCCGTATGGATCAAGATTCCTCGCAGACCCAAGCTGCCACCGACTTGGACACTGGCTGCCCTTGCAGGGCCAAACCCTCCTCCAAACTGACATCAAGAAACTGGGGGGCAGAGTTCTCTTTCTCAGAGAAAAGGGACACTTTTTGTGTCCCGGCTCTAAGGCACCCTGCTCCCGGACGCCACCTGAAATGCCACACGGATAAAGATCCTTCCCAGACCCAAGCTGCCATCAACTAGAACTCTGGCTGCAATTGTAGGGCTAAATGCCTCCTAAAAACTGGCATCATGCATCTGGGGGACTGAGTTTTCTTTCACTTGCAAATGGGCCATTGTTTGTATCGAAGGCCACATATCTGGGAGTTGACTGCCTCATGCTGAAATTCCGCACAGATTAAGATTCCTCGCAGACCCAAGCTGCCCGCAACAAGGACCCTGGCTGCCCTTGCACGGCCAAAACCCTCCTCCAAACTGACATCAAGAAACTGGGGGGCAGAGTTCTCTTTCTCAGAGAAAAGGGACACTTTTTGTGTCCCGGCCCTAAGGCACTGTGCTCCCGGACGCCACCTGAAATTCCATATGAATCAAGATAATTCGCTGACGCAAGCTACCATCAACCAGGACTCTGGTTGCATTTGTAGGGCTAAAACCCTCCACCAAACCGACATAATGAATCTGGGGTCCTAAGTTTTATTTCATGTGGAAAAGTGCCATCATATGAATCGTAGGCCCCCTGTCTGGGAGCCGACTGCCGCCTCTTCAAATTCCGCATGGAGCAAGATCCCTCACAGACCCAAGCTGCCATCGACAAGAACTCTGGCTGGAATTGTAGGGATAAATGCCTCCTAAAAACTGGCATCATGGATCTGGGGGACTGAGTTTTCTTTCACATGGAAATGCGCCATTGTTTGCATCGAAGACCACATATCTGTGTGTTGACATCCGCATGCTGAAATTCCGCATCGATTAAGATTCCTCGCAGACCCAAGCTGCCACCAACAAGGACCCTGGCTGCCCTTGCAGGGCCAAAACCCTCCTCCAAACTGACATCAAGAAAGTGGGGGGCAGAGTTCTCTTTCTCAGAGAAAAGGGACACTTTTTGTGAATTGGCCCTAAGGCACTGTGCTCCCTGCTGCCTCCTGAAATTCAGTATGGATCAAGATTCCTCGCAGACCCAAGCTGCCACCGACAGGGACCCTGCTGCCCTTGCAGGGCGAAAATGCTCCTCCAAACTGACATCAAGAAACTGGGGGGCAGAGTTCTCTTTCTCAGAGGAAAGCGACACTTTTTGTTTCTCAGCCCTCAGGCACTCTGCTCCCGGACGCCACCTGAAATTCCGTATGGATCAAGATTCCTCGCAGACCCAAGCTGCCACCGACAAGGACCCTGGCTGCCCTTGCAGGGCCAAAACCCTCCTCCAAACTGACATCAAGAAACTGGGGGGCAGAGCTTTCTTTTCTCAGAGAAAAGGGACACTTTTTGTGTCCTGCCCCTAAGGCACTCTGCTCCCGGACGCCACTTGAAATGCCGCATGGATCAAGATCCTTCCCAGACCCAAGCTGCCATCAAACAGAACTCTGGCTGCAATTGTAGGGCTAAATGCCTCCTAAAAACTGGCATCATGCATCTGGGGGACTGAGTTTTCTTTCACATGGACATGCGCCATTGTTTGCATCGAAGGCCACATATCTGGGAGTTGACTGCCTCATGCTGAAATTCCGCACAGATTAAGATTCCTCGCAGACCCAAGCTGCCCGCAACAAGGACCCTGGCTGCCCTTGCACAGCCAAAACCCTCCTCCAAACTGACATCAAGAAACTGGGGGGCAGAGTTCTCTTTCTCAGAGAAAAGGGACACTTTTGTGTCCCGGCCCTAAGGCACTGTGCTCCCTGACGCTACCTGAAATTCCGTACGGATCAAAATTATTCGCTGACGCAAGCTGCCATCAACCGGGACTATGGTTGCATTTGTAGGGCTAAAATCCTCCACCAAACCGACATCATGAATTTTGGACCCAAGTTTTCTTTCACGTGGATAAGTGCCATCATTTGTATCGTAGGCCCCATGTCTGGGAATCAACTGCTGCCTCTTCAAATTCCGCATGGATCAAGATTCCTCGCAGACCCAAGCTGCCACTTACAAGGACCCTGGCTGCCCTTGCAAGGCCAAAATCCTCCACCAAACTGACATCAAGAAAGCGGGGGGCAGAGTTCTCTTTCTCAGAGAAAAGGGACACTTTTTGTGTCCCGGCCCTAAGGCACTATGCTTCCTGCTGCTGCTGAAATTCCGCATGGATCAAGATTCCTCGCAGACCCAAGCTGCCACCGAGAAGGACCCTGGCTGCCCTTGCAGAATTAAACCCTCCGCAAACTGACATCCAAGAAACTGGGGGCAGAGTTCTCTTTCTCAGAGAAAAGGACGCACATTGTCCAGCCTAGGCACTCTGCCCCCGGACGCCACCTGAAATTCCATTATGGATCCAAGATTACTAGCTGGCCATGACTGCCATCAACTAGAACTCTGGCTGCAATTGCGGGCTAAATGCCTCCCTAAAACTGGCATCATGGATTTGGGAGACTGGTTTTCAACTCACGGAAAAGTGCCATCATTTGTATTGAGCCCCCATGTCCCAGAGATCAACCGCCTCTTCAAATTCCATGGAGCAAGATCCCTCTGGGCCAAGCTGCCACCCGACCAAGGACCCTGGCTGCCAGAACCAAACCCTCCTCAAACTGACGTCCAGGAGACTAGGGGCAGAGTTCTCACTGCAGAGAAAGGGACCTTTGTGTCCAGGCCCGAAGGCACTGTTCCTGCTGCCTGCTGAAATTCCGCATGGATAAAGATTCCTCGCAGACCCAAGCTGCCACTGACGAGGATCCTGGCTGCCCTTGCAGGGCCAAAACCCTCCTCCAAACTGACATCAAGAAAGTGGGGGGCAGAGTTCTCTTTCTCAGAGAAAAGGGACACTTTTGTGTCCCGGCCCTAAGGCACTGTGCTTCCTGACGCCACCTGAAAATCCGTATGGATCAAAATTATTCGCTGACGCAAGCTGCCATCAACCAGGACTCTGGTTGCATTTTTAGGGGTAAGACCCTCCTCCAAACCGACATCATGAATTTCGGGCCTAAGTTTTCCTTCACGTAGATAAGTGCCATCATTTGTATCGTAGGCCCCATGTCTGGAAATCAACTGCCGCCTCTCCAAATCCCACATGGAGCAAGATTCCTCGCAGACCCAAGCTGCCACCAACAAGGACCCTGGCTGCCCTTGCAGGGCCAAAACCCTCCTCCAAACTGACATCAAGAAAGTGGGGGGCAGAGTTCTCTTTCTCAGAGAAAAGGGACACTTTTTGTGTCCCGGCCCTAAGGCACTCTGCTCCCAGACGCCACCTGAGATGCCGGACGGATCAAGATCTTTCCCAGACCCAAGCGGCCATCAACTAGAATCCCGGCTGCAATTGTAGGGGTAAATGCCTCATAAAAACTGGCATCATGGATCTGGGGGACTGAGTTTTCTTTCACATGGAAAAGCGCCATTGTTTATATCGAAGGCCACATATCTGGAGGTTGACGGCCGCATGCTGAAATTCCGCATGGATTAAGATTCCTCGCAGACCCAAGCTACCACCGAGAAGGACCCTGGCTGCCCT
>JAVTVJ010005513.1:0-11106 GCA_034509425.1 Eopsaltria australis
GAAAGAGAACTCTGCCCCCCAGTTTCTTGATGTCAGTTTGGAGGAGGGTTTTGGCCCTACAAATGCAACCAGAGTCCTAGTTGATGGCATCTTGCCTCAGCGAGGAATCTTGATCCATACGGAATTGGAAGAGGCAGCAGGGAGCAGAGTGCCTTAGGGCCGCGACACAAAAAGTGTCCCTTTTCTCTGAGAAATAGAAGTCTGCCCCCCAGTTTCTTGATGTCAGTTTGGAGGAGGGTTTTGGCCCTGCAAGGGCAGCCAGGGCTCTTTATTGTGGCACCTTGGGTCTGCGAGGAATCTTGATCCATACGAATTTTCAGGAGGCAGCAGGGAGCACAGTGTCTTAGGGCCAGGACACAAAAAGTGTCCATTTCCTCTGAGAAAGAGAACTCTGCCCCCCAGTTTCTTGATGTCAGTTTGGAGGAGGGTTTTGGCCCTGCAAGGGCAGCCAGGGTTCTTGCCGGTGGTAGCTTGGGTCTGTGAGGGATCGTGCTCCATGCGGAATTTGAAGAGGCGGCAGTCGTCTCCTAGACATGGAGCCTACGATTCAAATGATGGCACTTTTCCACGTGAAAGAAAATTCAGTCCCCCAGATTCATGATGTCTGTTTGGTGGAGGTGTTTTGCCCTACAAATGCAACCAGAGTCGTGGTTGATAGCAGCTTGCGTCAGCGAATAATCTTGATTCATACGGAATTTCAGGTGGCGCCCAGGAGCACAGTGCCTGAGGGCCGGGACACAAAAAGTGTCCCTTTTCTCTGAGAAAGAGAACTCTGCCCCCCAGTTTCTTGATGTCAGTTTGGAGGAGGGTTTTGGCCCTGCAAGGGCAGCCAGGATCCCTGTCGGTGGCAGCTTGGGTCTGCGAGGAATCTTGATCCATACGGAATATCAGGAGGAAGCAGGGAGCACTGAGTCTTAGGGCCGGTACAAGAAAAGTATCCGTTTTCTCTGAGAAAGAGAACTCTGCCCCCCAGTTTCTTGATGTCAGTTTGGAGGAGGGTTTTTGGCCCTGCAAGGGAAGCCAGGGCCCTTGTCGGTGGGAGCTGGGGTCTGCGAGGAATCTTGCTCCATGCGGAATTTCAGCAGGCAGCAGGGAGAACAGTGCCTTAGGGCCGGGACACAAAAAGTGTCCCTTTTCTCTGAGAAAGAGAACTCTGCCCCCCACTTTCTAGATGTCAGTTTGGAGGAGGGTTTTGGCCCTGCAAGGGCAGCCAGGGTCCTTCTCGGTGGCAGCTTGGGTCTGCGAGGAATCTTGATCCATACGGAATACCAGGAGGCAGCAGGGAGCGCAGTGCCTTAGGGCCGGGACACAAAAAATGTCCCTTTTCTTTGAGAAAGAGAACTCTGGCCCCCAGTTTCTTGATGTCAGTTTGGAGGAGGGTTTTGGCCCTGCAAGGGCAGCCACGGCTCTTTATTGTGTCACCTTGGGTCTGCGAGGAATCTTGATCCATACGGAATATCAGGAGGAAGCAGGGAGCAGAGTGCCTTAGGGTCGGGACGCAAAAAGTGTCCCTTTTCTCTGAGAAAGAGAACTCTGCCCCCCAGTTTCTTGATGTCAGTTTGGAGGACAGTTTTCGCTCTACAAGGGCAACCAGGACCCTTGTCGGTGGCAGCTTGGGTCTGTGAGGGATCTTGCTGCATGTGGAATTTGTAGTGGCGGCAGTCGACTCCCTGACAGGGGGCCTACTATACAAATGATGGCACTTTTCCTCGTGAAAGAAAACTTAGGCCCCCAGATTCATGATGTCAGTTTGGTGGAGGGTTTTAGCCCTACAAATGCAACCAGAGTCCTGGTTGACGGCAGCTTGCCTCAGCGAATAATCTTGATCCGTGCGGCATTTCAGGTGGTGTCCAGGAGCACAATGCCTTCAGGCCGGGACACAAAAAGTGTCCCTTTTCTCTGAGAAAGAGAACTCTGCCCCCCAGTTTCTTGATGTCAGTTTGGAGGAGGGTTTTGGCCCTGCAAGGGCAGCCAGGGTCCTTCTCGGTGGCAGCTTGGGTCTGCGAGGAATCTTGATCCATACGGAATTTCAGGAGGAAGCAGGGAACACAGGGCCTTAGGGCCGAGACACAAAAAGTGTCCCTTTTCTCTGAGAAAGAGAACTCTGCCCCCAGTTTCTTGATGTCAGTTTGGAGGACGGTTTTTGCTCTGCAAGGGCAGCCAGGACCCTAGTCCGTGGCAGCTTGCGTCTGTGAGGGATCTTGCTGCATGTGGAATTTGTAGAGGCGGCAGTCGACTCCCAGACAGGGGGCCTACTATACAAATGATGGCACTTTTCCACGTGAAAGAAAACTTAGGCCCCCAGATTCATGATAGTGGTTTGGTGGAGGGTTTTAGCCCTACAAATGCAACCAGAGTCCTGGTTGATGGCAGCTTGCGTCAGCGAATAATCTTGATTCATACGGAATTTCAGGTGGCGTCCGGGAGCACAGTGCCTTAGGGCGGGACACGAAAAAGTGTACGCTTTTCCTGAGAAAGAGAACTCTGCCCCCACACTTTCTTGAATGTCAGTTTGAGGAGGGTTTTGGCCCTGCAAGGGCAGCCAGGGTACTTGCCGGTGGCAGCTTGGGTCTGCGGGTAATCTTAATTCTGCGCAGAATTTCGCAGAACGCAGCAGTCAACTATACAGACATGGGGCCTACGATACAAATGATGGCACTTTTCCATGTGAAAGACAACTCAGTCTCCCAAATCCATGATGCCAGTTTTAAGGAGGCATTTAGCCCTACAATTGCAGCCAGAGTTCTAGTTGATGGCAGCTTGGGTCTGGGAAGGATCTTTATCCGTGTGGCATTTCAGGTGGCATCCGGGAGCACAGTGCCTTAGAGCCGGGACACAAAAACTGTCGGTTTTCTCTGAGAAGAGAACTCTGCCCCCCAGTTTCTTGATGTCAGTTTGGAGGAGGGTTTTGGCCCTGCAAGGGCAGCCAGGGTCCTTGTCGGTGGCAGCTTGGGTCTGCGAGGAATCTTGATCCATGCGGAATTTCAGCAGGCAGCAGGGAGCACAATGCCTTAGGGCCGGGACACAAAAAGTGTCCCTTTTCTCTGAGAAAGAGAACTCTGCCCCCCCTTTCTTGATGTCAGTTTGGAGGAGGGTTTTGGCCCTGCAAGGGCAGCCACGGCTCTTTATTGTGTCACCTTGGGTCTGCGAGGAATCTTGATCCATACGGAATTTCAGGAGGAAGCAGGGCGCACAGTGCCTTAGGGCCGGGACACAAAAAGTGTCCCTTTTCTCTGAGAAAGAGAACTCTGCTCCCCAGAATCTTGATGTCAGTTTGGAGGAGGACAGTTTTGGCTCTACAAGGGCAACCAGGACCCTAGTCGGTGGCAGCTTGTGTCTGTGAGGGACCTTGCTGCATGTGGAATTTGAAGAGGCGGCAGTCGACTCCCTGACAGGGGGCCTACTATACAAATGATGGCACTTTTCCACGTGAAAGAAAACTTAGGCCCCCAGATTCATGATGTCGGTTTGGTGGAGGGTTTTAGCCCTACAAATGCAACCAGAGTCCTGGTTGATGGCAGCTTGTGTCAGCGAATAATCTTGATCCATACGGAATTTCAGGTAGCGTCCAGGAGCAGAGTGCCTTAGGGCCGGGAGAGAAAAAATGTCCCTTTTCTCTGAGAAAGAGAACTCTGCCCCCCAGTTTCTTGATGTCAGTTTGGAGGAGGGTTTTGGCCCTGCAAGGGCAGCCAGGGTCTTTGTTGGTGGCAGCTTGGGTCTGCGAGGAATCTTAATATGCGCAGAATTTCCGCAACCAGCAGTCAACTCCCAGACATGGGGCCTCCGATACAAAGAATGGCGCTTTTCCATGTGAAAGAAAACTCAGTCCCCCAGATGCATGATGCCAGTTTTTAGGAGGCATTTAGCCCTACATTTGCAGCCAGAGTTCTAGTTGATGGCAGCTTGGGTCTGGGAAGGATCTTCATCTGTGTGGCATTTAAGATGGCGTCCGGGAGCACAGTGCCTTAGAGCCGAGAAACAAAAAGTGTCCCTTTTCTCTGAGAAAGAGAACTCTGCCCCCCACTTTCTTGATGTCAGTTTAGAGGAGGGTTTTGGCACTGCAAGGGCAGTCAGTTTCCTTTTTGGTGGCAGCTTGGGTCTGCGAGGAATCTTAATCCATGCGGAATTTGAAGAGGCGGCAGTCGACTCCCAGACAGGGGGCCTACGATACAAATGATGGCACTTTTCCACGTGAAAGAAAACGTAGGCCCCCAGATTCATGATATCGATTTGGTGGAGGGTTTAGCCCTACAAATGCAACCAGAGTCCTGGTTGATGGCATCTTGCGTCAGCGAATAATCTTGATCCATACAAAATTTCAGGTGGCGTCCGGGAGCACAGTGCCTTAGGGCCGGGACCCAAAAAGTGTCCCTTTTCTTGAGAAAGAGAACTCTGCCCCCCAGTTTCTTGATGTCAGTTTGGAGGAGGGTTTTGGCCCTGCAAGGGCAGCCAGGGTCCTAGTCTGTGGCAGCTTGGGTCTGAGAGGGATCTTGCTCCATGCGGAATTTGAAGAGGCGGCAGTCGACTCCCAGACATGGGGCCTACGATACAAATGATGGCACTTTTCCACGTGAAAGAAACTCAGTCTCCCAAATCCATGATGCCAGTTTTTAGGAGGCATTTAGCCCTACAATTGCAGCCAGAGTTCTAGTTGATGGCAGCTTGGGTCTGGGAAGGATCTTTATCCGTGTGGCATTTCAGGTGGCGTCCGAGGGGAAGCGTGCCTTAGGGCCGGGACACAAAAAGTGTCCGTTTTCTCTGAGAATAAGAACTCTGCCCCCCAGTTTCTTGATGTCAGTTTGGAGGAGGGTTTTGGCCCTGCAAGGGCAGCCAGGGTCCTTCTTTGTGGCAGCTTGGGTCTGCGAGGAATCTTAATCCATGCGGAATTTTATCATGCGTCTGTAAACTCCCAGATATGTGGCCTTCGATACAAACAATGGCGTTTTTCCAAGTGAAAGAAAACTCAGTCCCCCAGATCCATGATGCCAGTTTTTAGGAGGCATTTAGCCCTACAATTGCAGCCAGAGTTCTAGTTGATGGCAGCTTGCGTCAGCCAGTACTCTTGATCCATACGGAATTTCAGGAGGCGTCCGGGAGAATAGTGCCTTAGGCCGGGACACAAAAAGTGTCCCTTTTCTCTGAGAAAGGGAACTCTGCCCCCCACTTTCTTGATGTCAGTTTGGAGGAGGGTTTTGGCCCTGCAAGGGCAGCCAGGGTCCTAGTCGGTTGCAGCTGGCGTCTGTGAGGGATCTTGCTCCATGCGGAATTTGAAGAGGCTGCAGTCGACTCCCAGACAGGGGGCCTACGATACAAATGGTGGCGCTTTTCCACGTGAAAGAAAACTTAGGCCCCTGATTCATGATATCGGTTTGGTGGGGGTTTTGGCTCTACAAATGAAACCAGAGTCCTGGTTGATGGCAGCTTGCGTCAGCGAATAATCTTGATCCATACGGAATTTTCAGGAGGCAGCAGGGAGTACAATGCCTTAGGGCCGAGAAACAAAAAGTGTCCCTTTTCTCTGAGAAAGAGAACTCTGCCCCCCAGTTTCTTGATGTCAGTTTGGAGGAGGGTTTTGGCCCTGCAATGGCAGCCTGGGTCCCTGTCGGTTACCGCTTGGGTCTGCGAGGAATCTTAATCCATACGAATTTCAGGAGGCAGTAGGGAGCACAGTGCCTTAGGGCCGAGAAACAAAAAGTGTCCCTTTTCTCTGAGAAAGAGAACTCTGCCCCCCAGTTTCTTGATGTCAGTTTGGAGGAGGGTTTTGGCCCTGCAAGGGCAGCCAGGGTCCTTGTCGGTGGTAGCTTGGGTCTGCGAGGAATCTTGATCCATGCGGAATTTCAGCAGGCAGCAGGCAGAACAGTGCCTTAGGGCCGGGACAACAAAAGTCTCCCTTTTCTCTGAGAAAGAGAACTCTGCCCCCCAGTTTCTTGATGTCAGTTTGGAGGAGGGTTTTGGCCCTGCAAGGGCAGCCAGGGTCCTTGTCGGTGGCAGCTTGGGCCTGCGAGGAATCTTAATCCCTGCGGAATTTCAGCATGCGGCTCTCAACTCCCAGAGATGTGTCGGTTCGATGCAAACAATGGCCAAATTCCAAGTGAAAGAAAACTCAGTCCCCCAGATCCATGATGCCAGTTTTTAGGAGGCATTTAGCCCTACAATTGCAGCCAGAGTTCTAATTGATGGCAGCTTGGGTATGGGAAGGATCTTGGTCCATACAGAATTTCAGGAGGCAGCAGGGAGCAGAGTGCCTTAGGGCCGGGACACAAAAAGTGTCCCTTTTCTCTGAGAAAGAGAACTCTGCCCCCCAGTTTCTTGATGTCAGTTTGGAGGAAGGAGGTTTTTGGCCGCTGCAAGGGCAGCCAGGGTCCTTGTCGGTGGCAAGCTGGGTCTGTGACGGTGGTCTTGCTCCATGCGGAATTTGAAAGAGGCGGCAGTCGACTCCCAGACAGGGGGCCTACGATACAAAATGATGGCATTTTCCCGTGAAAGAAAACTTAGGCCCCCAGATTCATGATGTCGGTTTGTGTAGGTTTTAGCCCTAGCAAATGCAACCAGAGTCCTGGTTGATGGCAGCTTGGCGTCAGCGAATAATCTTGATCCATAACGGAAATTCAGGTGGCTTCCGGGAGCACAGTGCCTTAGGGCCACGACAAAAAAAGTGTACTTTTATCTTAGAAAGAGAACTCTGCCCCCCAGTTTCTTGATGTCAGTTTGGAGGAGGGTTTTGGCCCTGCAAGGGCAGCCAGGGTCCTTGTCGGTAGCGACTTGGCTCTGCGAGGAATCTTAATCCATGCGGAATTTCAGCATGCGGCTGTCAACTCCCAGATATGTGGCCTTCGATACAAAAAATGGCGCTTTTCCAGGTGAAAGAAAACTCAGTCACCCGGGAGAGATGCAGATGCCAGTTTTGGAGCATTTAGCCCTACAATTGCAGCCAAGAGTTCTAAGTTGATGCAGCTTGGGTCTGGGAAGGATCTTGATCCGTGTGGTATTTCAAGTGGCATCCAGGAGCACAGTGCCTTAGGGCCGAGAAACACAAAGTGTCCTTTTCCTCAGAGAAAGAGAACTCTGCCCCCCAGTTTCTTGATGTCAGTTTGGAGGAGGGTTTTGGCCCTGCAAGGGCAGCCAGGGTCCTTGTGGTGGCAGCTTGGGTCTGCGAGGAATCTTAATCCATGCGGAATTTCAGGAGGCAGCAGGGAGCAGAGTGCCTGAGGGCCGAGAAACAAAAATTGTCCCTTTTCTCTGAGAAAGAGAACTCTGCCCCCCAGTTTCTTGATGTCAGTTTGGAGGAGGGTTTTGGCCCTGTAAGGGCAGCCAGGGTCCTAGTCGGTAGCAGCTTGGGTCTGTGGGAGATCTTGCTCTATGCGGAATTTGAAGAGGCGGACGTCGACTCCCAGACAGGGGGCCTACGATACAAATGATGGCACTTTTCCACGTGAAAGAAAACTTAGGCCCCCAGATTCATGATATCGGTTTGGTGGGGGGTTTTAGCCCTACAAATGCAACCAGAGTCCTGGTTGATGGCAGCTTGCGTCAGCAAAAAATCTTGATCCATACGGAAATTCAGGTGGCGTCAGGGAGCACAGTGCCTTAGGGCCACGACAAAAAAAGTGTCCTTTTATCTTAGAAAGAGAAGTCTGCCCCCCAGTTTCTTGATGTCAGTTTGGAGGAGGGTTTTGGCCCTGCAAGGCAGCCAGGGTCCTTCTTGGTGGCAGCTTTGGTCTGCAAGGAATCTTAATCCATGTGGAATTTCAGCATGCGGCAGTCAACTCCCAGATATGTGGCCTTCGATACAAACAATCCCGCTTTTCCATGTGAAAGAAAACTCAGTCCTCCTAATGCATGATGCCAGTTTTTAGGAGGCATTTATCCCTACAATTGCAGCCAGAGTTCTAGTCGATGGCAGCTTGGGTCTGGGAAGGATCTTGATCCATGCGGCATTTCAGGTGGCATCTGGGAGCACAGTGCCTTAGGGCCGGGACACAAAAAGTGTCCGTTTTCTCTGAGAAAGAGAACTCTGCCCCCCACTTTCTTGATGTCACTTTGGAGGAGGGTTTTGGCCCTGCAAGGGCAGCCAGGGTCCTTGTCGGTGGCAGCTTAGGTCTGTGAGGGATCTTAATCCATACGGAATTTCAGGAGGCAGCAGGGAGCGGAGTTCCTTAGGGCCGGGATACAGAAAGTGTCCGTTTTCTCTGAGATAGAGACCTCAGCACCCCAGTTTCTTTATGTATGTTTGGAGGAGGGTTTTGGCCCTGCAAGGGCAGTCAGGGTCCTTCTTGGTGGCAGCTTGGGTCTGCGAGGAATCTTAATCCGTGCGGAATTTCAGCATGCGGCTGTCAACTCCCAGATATGTTGCCTTCGATGCAAACAATGGCGCATTCCCAAGTGAAAGAGAACTCAGTCCCCCAGATCCATGATGCCAGTTTTTAGGAGGCATTTAGCACTACATTTGCAGCCAGAGTTCTAGTTGATGGCAGCTTGGGTCTGGGAAGGATCTTGATCCGTGTGGCATTTCAGGTGGCGTCCGGGAGCACAGTGCCTTAGAGGCGGGACACAAAAAGTGTCCCTTTCCTCTGAGAAAGAGAACTCTGCCCCCCAGTTTCTTGATGTCAGTTTGGAGGAGGGTTTGGGCCCTGTAAGGACCGCCAGGGTCCTTGTCGGTGGCAGCTTGGGTCTGCGAGGAATCTTAATCTGTGCGGAATTTCCGCAAGCGGCTGTCAACTCCCAGACACGGGGCCTCAAAAACAAACGATGGCGCTTTCCATGTGAAAGAGAACTCAGTCCCCCAGATCCATGATGCCAGTTTTTAGGAGGCATTTAGCCCTACATTTGCAGCCAGAGTTCTAGTTGATGGCAGCTTGAGTCTGGGAAGGAACTTGATCCGTGTGGCATTTCAGGTGGCGTCCGGGAGCACAGTGCCTTAGAGCCGGGACACAAAATGTGTCCGTTTTCTCTGAGAAAGAGAACTCTGCCCCCCACTTTCTTGATGTCAGTTTGGAGGAGGGTTTTGGCCCTGCAAGGGCAGCCAGGGTTTTTGTCGGTGGCTGCTTGGGTCTGCGAGGAATCTTGATCCATACGGAATTTCAGGAGGCAGCAGGGAGAAGAGTGCCTGAAGGACGAGAAACAAAAATTGTCCCTTTCCTCTGAGAAAGAGAACTCTGCCCCCCAGTTTCTTGATGTCAGTTTGGAGGAGGGTTTTGGCCCTGCAAGGGCAGCCAGGGTCCTTGTCGGTGGCAGCTTGGGTCTGTGAGGGATCTTGGTCCATGCGGAATTTCAGCATGCGGCTGTCAGCTCCCAGATATGTAGCCTTCGATGCAAACAATGGCGCATTTCCAAGTGAAGGAAAACTCAGTCCCCCAGATGCATGATGCCAGTTTTTAGGAGGCATTTAGCCCTGCAATTGCAGTCAGAGTTCTAGTTGATGGCAGCTTGGGTCTGGGAAGGATCTTTATACGTGTGGCATTCCAGGTGGCGTCCGGGAGCACAGTGCCTTAGAGCTGGGACACAAAAAGTTTCAGTTTTCTCTGAGAAAGAGAACTCTGCCCCCCAGTTTCTTGATGTATGTTTGGAGGAGGGTTTTGGCCCTGCAAGGGCAGCCAGGGTCCTTCTCGGTGGCAGCTTGGGTCTGTGAGGGATCTTGCTCCATGCGGAATTTGAAGAGGCGGCAGTCGAGCACAGTGCCTTAGGGCCGGGACTAGAGAATGTGTCGTTGTCTCTGAGATAGAGACCTCTGCCCCCCAGTTTCTTTGATGTATGTTTGGAGTGAGTGTTTTGGCCCTGCAAGGCAGCAGGCGTCCTTCCGGTGGCAGCTTGGGTTCTTGAGGATTTGCTGTCCATGCGGAATTTAAAGAGGCGGCAGTCGACTCCCAGACATGGGGCCTACGATTCATATGATGGCACTTTTCCACGTGAAAGAAAACTTAGGCCCCAAGATTAATGATGTCGGTTTGGTGGAGGGTTTTAGCCCTAGAAATGCAACCAGCGTCCTGGTTGATGGCAGCTTGCGTCAGCAAAATATCTTGATCCATACGGAAATTCAGGTGGCGTCCGGGAGCACAGTGGCTTAGGGCCGGGACAAAAAAAGTGTTCTTTTCTCTGAGAAAGAGAGCTCTGCCCCCCACTTTCTTGATGTCAGTTTGGAGGAGGGTTTTGGCCCTGCAAGGGCAGCCAGGGTCCTTCTTGGTGGCAGCTTGGGTCTGCGAGGAATCTTAATCCATGCGGAATTTCAGCATGCGGCTGTCAACTCCCAGATATGTGGCCTTCGATGCAAACAATGGCACATTCCCAAGTGAAAGAAAACTCAGTCCCCCAGATGCATGATGCCAGTTTTTAGGAGGCATTTAGCCCTACATTTGCAGCCAGAGTTCTAGTTGATGGCAGCTTGGGTCTGGGAAGGATCTTTATCCCTGTGGCATTTCAGGTGGCGTCCGGGAGCAGACGTGCCTGAGAGCCCGCGGACACAAAAAGTGTCGTTTCTCTGAGAAAGAGCCAAACTCTGCCCCCCAGTTTCTTGAGCTGTCAGTTTGGAGGAGTCTTTTTGGCCCTACAAATGCCAAACCAGAGTCCTAGTTTTATTGCATCTTGCCTCAGCGAGGAATCTTGATCCATACGCGAATTTCAGGAGGCAGCAGGGAGCAGAGTGCCGAGGGCCGAGAAAACAAAAAGTGTCCCTTTCCTCTGAGAAAGAGAACTCTGCCCCCCAGTTTCTTGATGTCAGTTTGGAGGAGGGTTTTGGCCCTGCAAGGGCAGCCCGGGTCCTTGCCGGTGGCAGCTGGGGTCTGTGAGGGATCTTGGTCCATGCGGAATTTGAAGAGGTGGCAGTCGACTCCCAGACAGGGGGCCTACGATACATATGATGGCACTTTTTCCACGTGAAAGAAAACTTAGGCCCCCAGCTTTATGATGTCGGTTTGGTGGAGAGTTTTAGCCCTACAAATGCAACCAGAGTCCTGGTTGATGGCAGCTTGCGTCAGCGAATAATCTTGATCCATATGGAAATTCAGGTGGCGTCCGGGAGCAGAGTGCCTTAGGGCCACGACAAAAGGAGTGTCCTTTTCTCTGAGAAAGAGAGCTCTGCCCCCCAGATTCTTGATGTCAGTTTGGAGGAGG
>JAVTVJ010005514.1:0-12340 GCA_034509425.1 Eopsaltria australis
TGTCCCACCCTGGGGACACCGGGGCCACCCCAAAGTCCCCTGTCCCACCCTGGGGACACCGGGGTCACCCCAAAGTCCCCTGTCCCACCCTGGGGACACCGGGGTCACCCCAAAGTCCCCTGTCCCACCTTGGGGACACTGGGGTCACCTCAAAGTCCCCTGTCCCACTTTGGGGTCTCCCCAGTGTCCCCTGCCCCACTTTGGGGTCACCCCAGTGCCCCTTGGGGACACCGGGGTCTCCCCAATATCCCCTGTCCCACTTTGGGGACACCCCAGTGTCCCCTGCCCCACTTTGGGGTCACCCCTGTGCCCCTTGGGGACACCGGGGTCTCCCCAATATCCCCTGTCCCACTTTGGGGTCACCCCAGTGTCCACTTTGGGGTCACCCCAGTGCCCCTTGGGGACACCGGAGTCACCCCAAAGTCCCCTGTCCCACTTTGGGGCCACCCCAGTGTCCCCTGTCCCATCTGGGGACACCCCGATGTCCCCCAACAGGCTCCCAGTGTCCCCCCGGTGTCCCCACATGACCCCAAAGGGCCGAGGGTCCCATTGGGGACATCGGGGGGGGACACTGGGGTCCCACTGGGGACATCGGAGGGGACATCGGGGACCCGCGGTGTCCCCAGGGCGGTGGCGGGGGGCGGTGCCATCGCCAGGCCCCGCCCCCCGGCCCCGCCCCCCCCTCTCCTAATATCCCCCGGTGTCGCCCCCCTGGGTGCTCAGTGTCGCCAGCGTCCGCCGGAGCGCTCCCAGAGTGTCCCGCAGTGTCCCCGCGCTGTCCCCGCAGTGACCACAGAGTGTCCCCTGCGGCCATGGAGACCCGCCAGAGCGACAAGGTGCCACAGTGCCCGCGTGGGGAGGGGACAGGGGACAGAGGGTGGCACAGGGGACACGGGACAGGTGGTGGCAGGGGGAGAGGGAGTGGCAGGGGGGACGGAGGTGGCAAAGGGGACAAGGGGGACAGGGGGGACGGGGGGTGACAGGAGGAATGGGGGTGGCAAAGGGGCGGCGGGGGAGAGGGGGGTGACACAGGGGACAGGGGACAGGGGTGGCAAAGGGGCGCCAGGGGAGAGGGGGGTGACACAGGGGACAAGGGGGACAGGAGGTGGCAGGGGGGAGGGGGTGGCAGAGTGAACAGGAGGGTGGCAAAAGGGAAACTGAGTGGCAGGAGGGTGGCAGGGGGGTGGCAGAAGGGACAGAGGGGACAAAGGGGACCTTGGGAGGGGACAGAGCCACCCCCAGAGGGGACAAGTGCCGTGACACCTCCCCTGTCCCCTCCCCGGCAGTCCGTGTCCCTGCTGGAGCCACTGGTGGACACGGTGGCCAAACTGGGCGAGCTGGTGGCCACCGTGTCCGGGATGGATGGCATTGTCCAGCTGAACGTGACCGAAAAGTCCCTGCAGGCCGCCCTGGTGACCTTGGTGGCTGACGTCCAGAGCATCCTGTGTAAGCACAGTGGCCCCTTGGGAAGCCACCCCAGTGTCACCTCCCTGAGCCAGGCCCTGGCCGCCCTCGGGGCCACCCCAGGGGACACCTGGGACGAGGTGGCGGCCGTGGCCAGCGCCTGGTGGGACTCGGTGGCCGAGCTTGGGGACAGCTGGGCCAAGCTGGCTGAGAAGGCCACCGAGCTCTGCCACGCCTGCGAGGACGCGGCCACCGCCGAGGCCACCACCGAGGCCACCGAGAGGGACCTGCAGGACAAGGTGGCCAAGTGGAGGGCAGCTGGGGACAAGCTGGTGGCCGCTGCCTGGCAGCTGCCGGTGACCCTGGACAAGGAGGAGGTGGACAAGGCGGTGGCCGAGCACGAGGCCCGGGTGGCCGCGGCCACCGACGAGCTGGTGGCGGCCATCAAGGCCAGGGAAGAGGCCGTGGTGGCCGCCAGCCAGGCCAGGGCGGCCACCGTGAGGGGACAGCGGGCGCAGGTGGCCCTGGGGCTCCTGGGGCCCTTGGTGGCCGCGTGTACCAAAGCCACCGCGCTGCCCCGGGAGCTGCAGCGCCGGTTCGGGCGCATCAAGGCCACCCTGGAGGGGACAAAGGAGGCGTCCCCCGATGTCCTCGAGGTCTTGGTGGCCATGGTGGCCAAGGCCGAGCGGCTGTGGGAGGCCAGCGCCCAGGTGACCAAGAATCACCTGGTGGTGACACTTGGGGACATCCGCAGGCTCCTCACGCAGGGCCCCAGTGGCCCTGGTGGCCCCAGCGGTCACTCGGTGGCCCAGCGGTGCCAAAAAGCCAGGGAGGACATCCCGGGGCTGCTGCGGGGACAGTGATGGCACCGCTGTGACCTCAGCGGGGACAGCGCTGGCACCGCTGTGACCGCATCGGGGACAGTGATGGCACCGCTGTGACCTCATCGGGGACAGCGATGGCACCGCTGTGACCTCATCGGGGACAGCGATGGCACCGCTGTGACCTCAGCGGGGACAGCGATGGCACCGCTGTGACCTCGTCGGGGACAGCGCTGGTGGCACTTGTGTCCCCTCCCCCCCCAAAATTTGGGGAGTTTGCTGGGAGTTTTCATTAAAATGGAGGCAAATCCTGGTGGGAATTCACGGAGTGATGACATTGGGGACACCTGGGGACACCTGGGGACACCTGGGGACACTTGGGGACACTTGGGGACGGGGGGGGGGAATTTGGGATAAATCGTGGGGAATTTGGGGAGAAATTCATGGGGAATTTGGGGGGAATTTGGGGGAAATTTGGGAATAAATTGTGGGGAATTTATGGGAATTTGCGGATTAAATTAATGAGAATTTGCACGGCGCAGAATTTGTCGCGGAATTTGGGGATAAATCCATGGGCGAATTTGCGGGAAATTTGCGGAGAAATTTGATGAATTCACTGCGGAATTGGGAGATAATTGTGGCTGGAATTCTGCCGACATAAATTCATGCCCGGGAATTTGGCGGCGACATTGGCCCGGGAAATTTGCGAAAAATCATGCGGAATTTATGGGAATTTGGGATAAATTCATGGGGAATTTGGGGATAAATCCATGTGGAATTTGGGGTGAATTTGTGGGAAATTTGGGATGAATTCATGGGAATTTGGAAATAAATTGTGGGGAATTTGGGGAGAAATTCATGGGGAATTTGGGGGGAATTTGGGAGAAATTTGGGAATAAATTGTGGGGAATTTATGGGAATTTGGGATAAATTACTGTGGAATTTGGGATAAATTTGTGGGGAATTTGGGGAGAATTTATGGGAATTTGGGGATAAATTAATGGGGAATTTGTGGGAATTTGGGAATAAATTGTGGGGAATTTGGGGATAAATTCATGGGGAATTTGGGGGGAATTTGGGGGAAATTTGGGGAGAATTCCTGGGAAATTTCTGGAATTTCGGGACCAATCCTCGGAGAATTGGGAACGGCCTCGGGAAAATCCCAACCCCGGCTCCAAATGGGACCAAAACCGGAAATTCCTCACTTTTGGCTGGAATTCTGGGGGAATTCCGGGCTTTTCCGGGTGGATTTTGGGGTTTCCTGGGAGAATTTTGGGGCTTTCCGGGTGGATTTTGGGATAATTGGGGAGATGAGATTTTATGGGATTTGGGATTTTATGGGATTTGCAATGATTGGGGATTTGGGATTGATTGGGATTTATTTGGGTTTATTGGGATTTTATTGGAATTTATTGGGATTTATTGGGATTAATTGGGATTTATTTGGGATTGATTGGGATTTATTGGGATTGATTGGGATTGATTGGGATTTATTGGGATTTATTGGGATTTATTTGGGATTTATTGGGATTTATTGGGATTTATTGGGATTTATTTTGCTTTATCAGGATTTATTGGGATTTATTTGAATTATTGGGATTTATTGGAATTTATTGGGATTTATTTGGATTTATTGGGATTTATTGGGATTTATTGGGTTTTATTGGGATTTATTGGGATTTTATTGGAATTTTTTGGAATTTATTGGAATTTATTGGAATTTATTGGAATTTATTGAGATTTATTTGGGTTTATTGGGATTGATTGGGATTTATTTGGGATTTATTTGGGATTTATCGGGATTTTCCGGGATTCCCAATTATCATTTGGGATTTTCTGGGGAGGAAACCCCCGGAAAATTCCCCCCTTCCGGCAGAGCCGGGATCGATCCCAATCCGGGATTTTCCGGCGGCCTCGTTTGCGCTTCCCCGTTAATTAATAATTAACGGAATAAAGCCTCGGGATTGCGGCCCCGCCCTGATGGGATCGAGCTTTCCTGGGATCATTGGAGCCCGGGGCAAGGAACGGGATTTGGACACCCCCTGAGCTGATCCCGGGAATTCCAGGGAATTCCGGCTCCCGGCTCCCGGCAATTCCGGGAGCGGCCGCTCCCAGCCCCGGCCGTGGGAATTCCAGCGGCCCCAAAAAATCATGGGATTTGGGAGCGTTTGGGATCCGGGATTTGGGGTTTGGGAGCGTTTGGGATCCGGGATTTGGGATTTGGGAGCGTTTGGGATCCGGGATTTGGGGTTTGGGAGCGTTTGGGATCCGGGATTTGGGATCTGGGATAATTTGGGATGCAGGATTTGGGATCATTTGGGATCTGGGATTTGGGATTGTTTGGGATCTGGGGTTTGGGATTGTTTGGGAAGCAGGATTTGGGATTTGGGGTCGTTTGGGATTTGGGATCTGGGAGCATTTGGGATTCAGGGTTTGGGATTTGAGATTTTTTGGGATCCAGGGTTTGGGAGTGTTTGGAATGCAGGATTTGGGATTTGGGATCATTTGGGATCATTTGGGATCCATTCTATGGGATCTGGGATCGTTTGTGATCCAGGATTTGGGATTTGGGATTTTTCAGGATCCAGGATTTGGGATTTGGGATTTTTCAGGATCCAGCATTTGGGATTTGAGCTCATTTGGGATCATTCCTTGGGATCCAGCCGGATTTGGGATCATTCGGGTCCCCGCTGTCCCCAACCCCCCCCTATGTCCCCAAGGGGTCCCTTTTTCCCGCCTTCCCACGCGCCCATTCATTCCCGCGCTCCATTCATTCCCTACAGGCCCCGCCCCTTTTTCCCACGCCCCCATTCATTCCCCTCGCGTCCCTTCCCGCCACTCCCAGGCCACGCCCCCTCCTCTCCCCATTGGCCGCCGCTCCCAGAGCCCCGCCCCTTTCTCCCACGGCCCCATTCATTCCCCTCGCGTCCCTTCCCGCCACTCCCAAGCCACGCCCCCTCCTCTCCCCATTGGCCGCCGCTCTCAGAGCCCCGCCCCCTTTTCCCACGCCCCCATTCATGCCCCCGGCTCCCTCGCTCCCCATTGGCCGCCTCTCCCAGAGCCCGCCCTTTTCCCACCTGCCCCCCATTCATGCCCCGTCTCCTCGCTCCCCATAGGCCGCCCGCTCGGCCCCGCCCCTTTGTGGCCGTGGCTACAAGACCGCATCGCGTTTATTGAAAAGCTCCGCGGCAGCGGCGGCCCCGGGGCGGTGGAGCCAGCGCCCCACCGGGGCGGCTCGGAGGGGTCCGGGGGGGGTCCGGGGGGCCCGGAGGGGCCGGAGGGGCTCGGGGGGCCCCCGGGTGGTGGAGCCAGCCCGGCCCCGGCGGGGCCCAACGCGGGCCGGGGCTCGCGGGGGGCCGAGGGGGCAGGGGCTGGGCGTTTCGGGGGGGCGGGGTTCCATCAATGCGGGGGAGGGGCCCGGGGGGTGCCGAGGGTGGGCGAGGGGGCGTGGTTTGATGTGGGGGTGGGGCGGGGTCCCATGGATGTCGGGACGCGGTGAGAGTGGGCAGCGGGGCCATGGATGGGGGAGGGGCGGTGAGTGGGGGGTTCCTGGCGCACTGGGGGGAGGTCGTCCCATGGATGGGGAGGGTCCCAGCCGCTTTGTGGGGGGGGTGTCAGGTGAAGTGGGGGAGGCAGTGAATGGGGGGGTCCCGGTAGCGTGGGGGCCCGATAAATCGGGGGGGTCCCTGGTCGATAACGGGGGGTCCCGAGCTGATAACGAGGCGGGGGGGGCGACAAGCGGACCGAGCCCCACGGGACCCCCCGCGGTCCTGGCGACCCCCTTGTGCCCCCCCAGCGCCACGGGGCCCCCCCCTGCGTCCCGATCGCGGAGCCCCCCCAGTCCCGGCGCTGCTCCCGGGGGGTCCAAGGGGAGGGGGCCGAGCCCCCCGGGATGGGGGGGGGCACAAAGGGGGGTCCGGGCCCGGTGCTCGGGGGGGGGGGGTTCGGTACACGAGGGGGGGTCCAGTCCCAGTCCCGGTGCCCGGGGGGGGTCCCGGTGTTCGGTGGGGGGGGGGTTCCAGTCCCGGTGCCCGAGGGGGGGGTCCCGGTGCACGGTGAGGGGGGGTCGGTGCCCGGGGGGGTCCCGGTGCACGAGGAGGGTCCAGTCCCGGTGCTGGTGCACGAGGGGGGGGCGGTGCCCGGTGCCGGTGATTTGGGGAGGGGGCTCCGGTGGTCCCGGTGCTCGGTGAGGGGGGGTCCCGGCGATCCCGGTGATTTGGGGGGGTCCCGGTGCCTCGATGATGGGCGGGCGTCCTGGTGTTCAATGGCCGGTGGATTGGGGAAGGGGTCTCGGTGGTCCCAAACGGTGCTCGGTGCAGGGCGGTGATTAGTATGGGGGTCCTCCGCGATCCCGGCTGTTTGGGGGCGCCCGACGATCCCGCGTATTGGGGTGCGGTCCCGGTTGGTCCCGGTGTTGATGACGGTTGTGATTTGACAGGGGGTCCCCGGTGCTCGATGTTCAACGGGGCGGTCCCGGTGGTCCCGGTGACGGTGATTTATGTGGGGGGGGGGATCCGGTGCTCCCGGTGATTTGGGGGGGGTCCCGGCGATCCCGGTGATTTGGGGGGGGTCCCGGTGGTCCCGGTGATTTGAGGGGGGGTCCCCGGCGATCCCGGTGTTCAATGACGGTGATTTGGGGGGGTCCCGGTGATTTGGGGGGGTCCCGGCGATCCCGGTGATTTGGGGGGGGTCCCGGTGCTCCCGGTGTCCAATGACGGTGATTTGGGGGGGGTCCCGGTGATTTGGGGGGGGTCCTGATGCCTGAGGGGGGGTCCCGGTGCTCGAGGACGGTGACATTTGAGGGTCCCGGTGTGACACAGCCAGAGAGACCCCGGTGACACCGGGCTGGTCCGGGTGACACGCGAGGTGACACGCGAGGAGCTGGTGACACGAGGGACCCCCCCCGGTTTCTCTCTTGGTGACACGCGAGGAGCTGGGGACACCCGAGGGGCTCTCGGTGACACACGAGGAGCTGGGGACACCCGAGGGGCTCTCGGTGACACACGAGGAGTTGGGGACACCCGAGGGGCTCTCGGTGACACCAGGAGCTGGGGACACGAGGAGCCGCCCTGTCCTCTCTCGGTGACACGAGGACGCGGTGACACCGGGGGCTCTCGGTGACACCGGGGACCCTCACGCGAAGATTTGGGGACACACGAGGCCGTCCCTGTCCCCTCTCGGTGGCACGAGGAGCCCTCGCACGGGGACCCCAAAATCTCACGCGGGGACCCCAAAATCTCACGCGGGGACCCCAAAATCTCGCATGGGAACCCCCAAATTCGGACAGGGGACCCCAAATTCTTGCACGGGGACCCCGAATTTTCACACGGGGACCCCAAAATCTCACACGGAGACCCCAAATTCGGACAGGGGACCCCAAATTTTCACATGGGGACCCCCATTCTTGCGCGGGGACCCCAAAATCTCACACGGAGACCCCAAATTCGGACAGGGGACCCCAAATTTTCACACGGAGACCCCAATTCCTCACAGGGGGACCCCAAATTCTTGCACGGGGACCCCAAATTTTCACACGGGGACCCCAAATCCTCACACGGGGACTCCCTTTCTCCCCCCCCAATTTCCCCGCGCGAGCAGCCCTTTGCACGAGGACCCCCAAAATTCCTCTCGTGGGGACCCCCCCCCAAAATTCCTCTCGTGGGGACCCCCCCCGCCAGCACGAACCCCCCCTCACCCTCCTTCCTCCATCCTCCTCCTCCTCCTCCTCCTCCTCACCCCGGGGGTCTCCGGTGCTCCCCCCCCCTCCCCCCCGCCCTCCCCCTTCTCCCTTTTTTTTTCCCCCCCAAGGCCTCGGGGGTTTTCGGGGGGATCAAGGGGGGGGGTGCGGGTGTGGGGGTTGTTTATTTTTCGGGGGGGCGGGGGGGTCCCGGCGACCCCCGGGGCGGGGGTTAGTGCTCAGCAGCGGGGCCGCGCCGCTCGCAGCCGTTGGCCGTGATCGGGGGTGGCGGGGGCGGAGGCGGGGGCCGCCCGGGGACCCCCCCGGGGGCCCCCCAAATCACACCCGGGTCTGCTGCACCCACGGCGGAAAGCTGCCTCTCCTGCAAGGCACCGAGGGGGCTCATTCACCCCCCGCTGTCCCCCTCCCCGCAGTGTCACCCGAGTGTCGCCTGAGTGTCACCCGAGTGGCGCGTCCCGCCCCCAGCCCGCGCGGGGCGCACTCACCTGCGGCAGCTGCAGGGGGGTCCCCGCTGGGGGGGGAGGGGGGGAGACCCCCGGAATCAGCGGGGATTGACCCAAAATGAACCCCCCAAAATTAAACCCTGAGCGCCCTGGAGCTGAACCATCCACAAATTAACCCTGAACTCCTAAAATTTACCCTGACACCCTAAAATTTACCCTGAATTCATAAAGCTTACCCTGACTCCCTAAAATTAACCCTGAACTCCTAAATTAAACCTGAGTTCATAAAATTAACCCTGAACTCTTAAATTAAAACTGAGTTCATAAAATTGACCTGAACTCCGAAATTAAACCTGATCCCCCCCTAAAATTATCCCTGAATTCATAAATTTAACCTTAACTCCTACAATTCACCCTGATTCCCTAAAATTATCCCGGCGTCGCCCCAAAATTTCACCCTGAGCACCCTGGAGCTGAACCCGGACTGCCGAAAATTGACCCTGAACCCCTAAAATTGACCCTGAACTCCTCAATTAAACCTGAGTTCATAAAATTAACCTGAACTCCTAAATTAAACCTGAATTTGTAAAATTAAACTGAACTCCTAAACTTAGCCTGACACCCTAAAATTATCCCTGAATTCATAAAATTTAACCTGACTCCTAAAATTTCGTCCTGACCGCCCTAAAATTTACCCTGACTCCCTAAAATTATCCCGGGGCCGCCCCAAAATTAACCCTGAGCACCCTGGAGCTGAACCCGGACTGCCCAAAATTGACCCTGAGCTCCTCAAACCTGAGCTCAGAAAATGGACCTGAACTCCGAAATTAAACCTGACTCCCATCCTAAAATTAACCCTGAATTCATAAAATTAACCTGAACTCCGAAATTTATCCTAAAATTTAACCCGGACTCCCGAAAATTGACCCAGAACCCCTAAAATTTACCCTGAATTCATAAAATTGACCCTGACTTATCCTAAAACTGACCCTGAACTCCGAAATTAAATCTGAGTTCAGAAAGTGGACCTGAACTCCTCAATTAAACCTGAGTTCATAAAATTAACCTGAACTCCGAAATTAAACCTGACTCCTCACCTAAAATTATCCCTGAATTCATAAAATTTAACCTGACTCCCAAAAATTTCGTCCTGACCGCCCTAAAATTAACCCTGAACTCTCAAAATTTACCCTGACTCCCTAAAATTATCCTGGAGCCGCCCCAAAATTAACACTGAGCACCCTGGAGCTGAACCCGGACTGCCCAAAATTGACCCGGAACTCCGAAATTAAACCTGAGCTCAGAAAATGGACCTGAACTCTGAAATTAAACCTGACTCCCTAAAATTAACCCTGAGTTCATAAAATGGACCTGAACTCTGAAATTAAACCTGATCCCCCCTAAAATTAACCCTGAGTTCAGAAAATGGACCTGAACTCCTAAAATTTCGTCCTGACCACCCACAAATTAACCCTGATCTCCTAAAATTTACCCTGACACCCTAAAATTAACCCTGAACTCCTAAATTAAACCTGAGTTCATAAAATTAACCCTGAACTCTTAAATTAAAACTGAATTCATAAAATTAACCTGAACTCCGAAATTAAACCTGACTCCCATCCTAAAATTAACTCTGAGTTCATAAAGTTGACCTGAACTCCGAAATTTATCCTAAAATTGAACCCGGACTCCCGAAAATTGACCCTGAACCCCTAAAATTATCCCTGAATTCATAAAATGGACCTGAACTCCTAAAATTTCGTCCTGACCCCCCCTAAAATTAACCCTGAACCCCCAAAATTAACCCTGAACATCCTAAAATTAATCCTGAACCTCTAAAATTAAACCTGAACTCTTAAAATTTAACCCTGAATTCATAAAATTTACCTCGAACCCCTAAAATTTACCCTGGCCCCCCTAAAAATTAACCCCGAATCCCTAAAATTAACCCTGAACCCCTAAAATTAACCCTGATCCCCCCAAATTAATCCTAAACCACTAAAATTTAACCCTGACTCCTTAAAATTAATCCCGACCTGCTAAAATTTAACTCTAAACCCCTAAAATTATCCCGGAGCGACCCCAAAATTAACCCTGAACCCCTAAACCAACCCTGAACCCCTAAAATTAATCCTGAACCCCAAAATTTAACCCTGAATTCCTAAAATTAATCCTGAACCCCTAAAATTTACCCTGAATTTCTAAAATCAGCCCTGACCCCCCCGAAAATTTACCCTGACCCCCTAAAATTATCCCGGAGCCACCCCTAAATCAGCCCTGAACCCCTAAAATTAATCCAGGACTCTTAAAATTAATCCAGAACTCCTAAAATTTACCCTGACTCCCCCTAAAATTAAGCCCGAGCCTCTAAAATTAACCCTGAACCCCCAAAATTAATCTTGAACTCCTAAAATTAATCCTGACTCCCTAAAATTAATCCCGACCTGCTAAAATTTAACTCTAAACCCCTAAAATTATCCCGGAGCCACCCCAAAATTAACCCTGAACCCCTAAAATTAACCCTGAACCCCAAAATTAACCCTGAACCCCCCAAAATTAATCCTGAACCCCTAAAATTAACCCTGAATTCCTAAAATATCCCAAAGCCACCCCAAAATTTACCCTGATCTCCCTAAAATTATCCCGGAGCCACCCCAGAATCAGCCCTGAACCCCCTAAAATTTACCCTAAACTCCTAAAATTAACCCTGAACACCCCAAAATTTAACCCTGAACATCCTAAAATTTACCCTGAACCCCCAAAATTTCGCCTTGTTCCCCCTAAAGTTTAACCCGACCCCCCTAAAATTATCCCGGAGCCACCCCAAAACCAACCCTGACCCCCCTAAAATTTACCCTGAACCCCTAAAATTAATCCTGAACTCTTAAAATTTACCCCGACTCCCCCAAAATTCAACCCTGACGCCCCCAAAATTAACCCTGAATTCCTAAAATTAACCCTGAACCCCTAAAATTAATCCCGACTCCCTAAAATTAATCCCGACCTGCTAAAATTTAACTCTAAACCCCTAAAATTATCCCGGAGCCACCCCAAAATTAACCCTGAACCCCCGAAAATTAACCCTGAACCCCTAAACCAACCCTGAACCCCAAAATTTAACCCTGAACCCCCTAAAATTAATCCTGAACCCCTAAAATTTAACCCTGACTCCCTCAAAATTTAACCTTGACCCCCCTAAAATCAACCCTGAACCCCCAAAACCAACCCTGAACCCCTAAAATTAATCCTGAACTCTTAAAATTTACCCCGACTCCCCCAAAATTCAACCCTGACGCCCCTAAAATTAACCCTGAATTCCTAAAATTAACCCTGAACCCCTAAAATAACTCGAAGCCACCCCAAAATTTACCCTGAATTCCTAAAATTTAACCCTGACTCCCTCAAAATTTAACCCGGACCCCCCTAAAATTAATCCCGACTCCCTAAAATTAATCCCGACCTGCTAAAATTTAACTCTAAACCCCTAAAATTATCCCGGAGCCACCCCAAAATTAACCCTGAACCCCCGAAAATTAACCCTGAACCCCTAAACCAACCCTGAACCCCAAAATTTAACCCTGAACCCCCTAAAATTAATCCTGAACCCCTAAAATTTAACCCTGACTCCCTCAAAATTTAACCTTGACCCCCCTAAAATCAACCCTGAACCCCCAAAACCAACCCTGAACCCCTAAAATTAATCCTGAACTCTTAAAATTTACCCCGACTCCCCCAAAATTCAACCCTGACGCCCCTAAAATTAACCCTGAATTCCTAAAATTAACCCTGAACCCCTAAAATAACTCGAAGCCACCCCAAAATTTACCCTGAATTCCTAAAATTTAACCCTGACTCCCTCAAAATTTAACCCGGACCCCCCTAAAATTAATCCCGACTCCCTAAAATTAATCCCGACCTGCTAAAATTTAACTCTAAACCCCTAAAATTATCCCGGAGCCACCCCAAAATTAACC
>JAVTVJ010005517.1:0-22526 GCA_034509425.1 Eopsaltria australis
AAATGATGAATATTCTCCGACTATACGCAAATGAGGTTGGAGTGTGGATGTAGGTGTTAGGCCACGCCCCTTTTGATTCAAACAAGGCCCCGTGATCACTGGGTGTGGCCACGCCCTTTATGCTAATCAGGGACAAATATGGTCAGCCCAAAACCCCCCAACTTCACCCAAAAATCCTGCTCAGATCCTTCTAAACCCCTCAGGGACCCCCAAAATCCCCCAAATTCACCCCAAAATCCACTTCAGATCCCCCTAAACCGCTCAGGGACACCCAAAATCCCGCAAATTCACCCCAAAATCCACTTCAGGTGCCCCTAAACCCCTCAGGGATCCCCAAAATCCACCAAATTCACCCCACAATCCCCCATATTCTACCTGGGACCCGCATCATCCCCTACATTTCCCCCCAAAGCCCTCAGATCGCCTCAAAACCCACTGCGTTAGCGCCACCTAGTGGCCGTGAGGTCTCAGTGCCTGCCGGGCTAGAGCCAGGCCGAGCAGGAGCTGCGCATGCGCCGCCTGCTGGGGGAGGAGTCGCCCGTCAGGCCACGGCCCTGGGGGCGGGGCCGCGGCCGCGATGCACATGAGGCGGCCTTAGATGGGAAAAATGACCAAATATGGAAAGATGGCTGAAAATGGAGGAAAATGCGGTTTTTATAGGGGAAAAGGATCTGGGCAGTTTGGGGATTTGGGGATTGGGGCAGTTCTGGGTCATTTTGGGACTTTTTGGGGAAGTTTTGGTCATTTTGGGTCTTTTGGCAGGCGCTTGGGGAAACACTTGAATGCAAATGATGGAAATGCGATTATTAAAAACGCTGATGACCCTGCTTTTTCATGCAATGAATTTATTGCAAAGGGAATGAATAAGATTTAATTGATCACGCCTGTATTTATGCAAAAAAATGATGAATATTCACCGACTAGACGCAAATGATGTTGGAGTGTGGATGTTGGTGTTAGGCCACGCCCCTTTTGATTCAAAAAAGGCCCCGTGATCACTGGGTGTGGCCACGCCCTTTATGCTAATGAGGGACAAACATGGTCAGCCCAAAATCCCCATTAAATTCACCCCAAAATCCTGCTCAGATCCGTCTAAACCCCTCAAGGACCCCCAAACTCCCCCAAATTCACCCAAAATCCTGCTCAGATCCTTCTAAACCCCTCAGGGACACCCAAAATCCCCCAAATTCACCCCAAAATCCACTTCAGGTGCCCCTAAACCCCTCAGGGATCCCCAAAATCCACCAAAATCACCCCACAATCCCCCATATTCTACCTGGGACCCCCATCATCCCCTACATTTCCCCCCAAAGCCCTCAGATCGCCTCAAAACCCACTGCGTTAGCGCCACCTAGTGGCCGGGAGGTCTCAGTGCCTGCCGGGCTAGAGCCAGGCCGAGCAGGAGCTGCGCATGCGCCGCCTGCTGGGGGAGGAGTCGCCCGTCCGGCCACGCCCCTGGGGGCGGGGGGCGGCCGCTATGCAAATGAGGCGGCCTTAGATGGGAAAAATGAGCAAATATGGAAAAGATGGCTGAAAATGGAGGAAAATGCGGTTTTTTAGGGGGGAAAAGGGGGATCTGGGGGCAGTTTGGGGGGATTTGGGGAAAATTGGGGCAGTTTTGGGTCATTTTGGGGACTTTTTGGGGAAGTTTTGGGTCATTTTGGGTCTTTTGGAGGGCTTGGGGAAACACTTGATGCAAATGATGGAAATGCGATTATTTAACGCTGATGGACTCTGCTTTTCATGCAAATGAAGTTTATTGCAAGGGAATGAATAAGATTTAATTGAATCACGCCTGTATTTATGCAAATAAATGATGAATATTCACCAACTATACGCAAATGAGGTTGGAGTGTGGATGTTGGTGTTAGGGCACGCCCCTTTTCATTCAAACAAGGCCCCGTGATCACTGGGTGTGGCCACGCCCTTTATGCTAATGAGGGACAAATATGGTCAGCCCAAAATCCCCATTAAATTCACCTCAAAATCCTGCTCAATCTCCTAACCCGTCAGGGACCGCCATAATCCCAAATTCACCCAAAAAATCCACTTCAGACCCTAAACCCCTCAGGGATCCCCCAAAATCCCCCAAATTCACCACAAAATCCACTTCAGGTGCCCCTAAACCCCTCAGGGATCCCCAAAATCCACCAAATTCACCCCACAATCCCCCATATTCTACCTGGGACCCCCATCATCCACTACATTTTCCCCCAAAGCCCTCAGATCGCCTCAAAACCCACTGCGTTAGCGCCACCTAGTGGCCGGGAGGTCTCAGTGCCTGCCGGGCTAGAGCCAGGCCGAGCAGGGGCTGCGCATGCGCCGCCTGCTGGGGGAGGAGTCGCCCGTCAGGCCACGCCCCTGGGGGCGGGGCCGCGGACGCTATGCAAATGAGGAGGCCTTAGATGGGAAAAATGAGCAACTATGGAAAAGATGGCTGAAAATGGAGGAAAATGCGGTTTTTAGGGGGGAAACGGGGGATCTGGGGGCAGTTGGGGAGGATTTGGGGAAAATTGGGGCAGTTCTGGGTCATTTTGGGGACTTTTTGGGGAAGTTTTGGGTCATTTTGGGTCTTTTGGAGGGCTTGGGGGAACACTTGATGCAAATGATGGAAATGCGATTAATTAACGCTGATGGACTCTGCTTTTCATGCAAATGAAGTTTATTGCAAGGGAATGAATAAGATTTAATTGAATCACGCCTGTATGTATGCAAAAAAATGATGAATATTCACCGACTAGACGCAAATGAGGTTGGAGTGTGGATGTTGGTGTTAGGCCACGCCCCTTTTGATTCAAACAAGGCCCCGTGATCACTGGGTGTGGCCACGCCCTTTATGCTAATCAGGGACAAATATGGTCAGCCCAAAACCCCCCAACTTCACCCCCAAATCCTGCTCAGATCCTTCTAAACCCCTCAGGGACCCCCAAAATCCCCCAAATTCACCCCAAAATCCACTTCAGATCCCCCTAAACCGCTCAGGGACACCCAAAATCCCCCAAATTCACCCCAAAATCCACTTCAGGTGCCCCTAAACCCCTCAGGGATCCCCAAAATCCACCAAATTCACCCACAATCCCCCATATTCTACCTGGGACCCCCATCATCCCCTACATTTCCCCCCAAAGCCCTCAGATCGCCTCAAAACCCACTGCGTTAGCGCCACCTAGTGGCCGGGAGGTCTCAGTGCCTGCCGGGCTCGAGCCAGGCCAAGCAGGAGCTGCGCATGCGCCGCCTGCTGGGGGAGGAGTCGCCCGTCAGGCCACGCCCCTGGGGCGGGGCCGCGGCCGCTATGCAAATGAGGCGGCCTTAGATGGGAAAAATGACCAACTATGGAAAAGATGGCTGAAAATGGAGGAAAATGCGGTTTTTATAGGGGAAAAGGGGGATCTGGGGGCAGTTTGGGAGGATTTGGGGAAAATTGGGGCAGTTCTGGGTCATTTTGGGGACTTTTGGGGGAAGTTTTGGGTCATTTTGGGTCTTTTGGAGGGCTTGGGGAAACATTGATGCAAATGATGGAAATGCGATTAATTAACGCTGATGGACTCTGCTTTTCATGCAAATGAAGTTTATTGCAAGGGAATGAATAAGATTTAATTGAATCACGCCTGTATTTATGCAAAAAAATGATGAATATTCACCGACTAGACGCAAATGAGGTTGGAGTGTGGATGTTGGTGTTAGGCCACGCCCCTTTTGATTCAAACAAGGCCCCGTGATCACTGGGTGTGGCCACGCCCTTTATGCTAATCAGGGACAAATATGGTCAGCCCAAAACCCCCAACTTCACCCCAAAATCCTGCTCAGATCCTTCTAAACCCCTCAGGGACCCCCAAAATCCCCCAAATTCACCCCAAAATCCACTTCAGATCCCCCTAAACCGCTCAGGGACACCCAAAATCCCCAAATTCACCCCAAAATCCACTTCAGGTGCCCCTAAACCCCTCAGGGATCCCCAAAATCCACCAAATTCACCCCACAATCCCCCATATTCTACCTGGGACCCCCATCATCCCCTACATTTCCCCCCAAAGCCCTCAGATCGCCTCAAAACCCACTGCGTTAGCGCCACCTAGTGGCCGGGAGGTCTCAGTGCCTGCCGGGCTAGAGCCAGGCCGAGCAGGAGCTGCGCATGCGCCGCCTGCTGGGGGAGGAGTCGCCCGTCAGGCCACGCCCCTGGGGGCGGGGCCGCGGCCGCTATGCAAATGAGGCGGCCTTAGATGGGAAAAATGACCAACTATGGAAAAGATGGCTGAAAATGGAGGAAAATGCGGTTTTTAGGGGGAAAAGGGGGATCTGGGGGCAGTTTGGGGGATTTGGGGAAAATTGGGGCAGTTCTGGGTCATTTTGGGGACTTTTTGGGGAAGTTTTGGGTCATTTTGGGTCTTTTGGAGGGCTTGGGGAAACACTTGATGCAAATGATGGAAATGCGATTAATTAACGCTGATGGACTCTGCTTTTCATGCAAATGAAGTTTATTGCAAGGGAATGAATAAGATTTAATTGAATCACGCCTGTATTTATGCAAATAAATGATGAATATTCACCGACTATACGCAAATGAGGTTGGAGTGTGGATGTTGGTGTTAGGCCACGCCCTTTTGATTCAAACAAGGCCCCGTGATCACTGGCTGTGGCCACGCCCTTTATGCTAATCAGGGACAAATATGGTCAGCCCAAAACCCCCCAAATTCACCCCAAAATCCTGCTCAGATCTCCCTAAACCCGTCAGGGACCCCCAAAATCCCCCAAATTCACCCCAAAATCCACTTCAGATCCCCCTAAACCGTACAGGGACATCCAAAATCCCCCAAATTCACCCCAAAATCCACTTCAGGTGTCCCTAAACCCCTCAGGGATCCCCAAAATCCACCAAATTCACCTTACAATCCCCCATATTCTACCTGGGACCCCCATCATCCCCTACATTTCCCCCCAAAGCCCTCAGATCGCCTCAAAACCCACTGCGTTAGTGCCACCTAGTGGCCGGGAGGTCTCAGTGCCTGCCGGGCTAGAGCCAGGCCGAGCAGGAGCTGCGCATGCGCCGCCTGCAGAGGTCATACGTCAGGCCATGCCCACAAGGAATTCTGGGGCCACCGGACATATACAAATATAAGCGGCCTTAGATGGGAAAAATGACCAACTACGGAAAAGATGGCTGAAAATGCAGGAAAATGCCGTTTTTAGGGGGGAAAAGGGGGATCTGGGGGCAGTTTGGGGGGATTTGGGGAAAATTGGGGCAGTTCTGAGTCATTTTGGGTCTTTTTGGGGAAGTTTTGGGTCATTGTGGGTCTTTTGGAGGGCTTGGGGAAACACTTGATGCAAATGATGGAAATGCGATTAATTAACGCTGATGGACTCTGCTTTTTATGCAAATGAAGTTTATTGCAAGGGAATGAATAAGATTTAATTGAATCACGCCTGTATTTATGCAAAAAAATGATGAATATTCACCGACTATACGCAAATGAGGTTGGAGTGTGGATGTTGGTGTTAGGCCACGCCCCTTTTGATTCAAACAAGGCCCCGTGATCACTGGGTGTGGCCACGCCCTTTATGCTAATCAAGGACAAATATGGTCAGCCCAAAACCCCCCAACTTCACCCCAAAATCCTGCTCAGATCCTTCTAAACCCCTCAAGGACACCCAAAATCCCCCAAATTCACCCCCAAATCCACTTCAGATCCCCCTAAACCGCTCAGGGACACCCAAAATCCCCCAAATTCACCCCAAAATCCACTTCAGGTGCCCCTAAACCCCTCAGGGATCCCCAAAATCCACCAAATTCACCCCACAATCCCCCATATTCTACCTGGGACCCCCCTCATCCCCTACATTTTCCCCCAAAGCCCTCAGATCGCCTCAAAACCCACTGCGTTAGCGCCACCTAGTGGCCGGGAGGTCTCAGTGCCTGCCGGGCTAGAGCCAGGCCGAGCAGGAGCTGCGCATGCGCCGCCTGCTGGGGGAGGAGTCGCCCGTCAGGCCACGGCCCTGGGGGCGGGGCCGCGGCCGCTATGCAAATGAGCGGCCTTAGATGGGAAAAATGACCAACTATGGAAAAGATGGCTGAAAATGGAGGAAAATGCGGTTTTTAGGGGGGAAACGGGGGATCTGGGGGCAGTTTGGGAGGATTTAGGGAAAATTGGGGCAGTTCTGGGTCATTTTGGGGACTTTTTGGGGAAGTTTTGGGTCATTTTGGGTCTTTTGGAGGGCTTGGGGAAACACTTGATGCAAATGATGGAAATGCGATTAATTAACGCTGATGGACTCTGCTTTTCATGCAAATGAAGTTTATTGCAAGGGAATGAATAAGATTTAATTGAATCACGCCTGTATTTTGCAAAAAAATGATGAATATTCTCCGACTATACGCAAATGAGGTTGGAATGTGGATGTTGGTGTTAGGCCACGCCCCTTTTGATTCAAACAAGGCCCCGTGATCACTGGGTGTGGCCACGCCCTTTATGCTAATCAGGGACAAATATGGTCAGCCCAAAACCCCCCAACTTCACCCCAAAATCCTGCTCAGATCCTTCTAAACCCCTCAGGGACCCCCAAAATCCCCCAACTTCACCCCAAAATCCTGCTCAGATCCTTCTAAACCCCTCAGGGACCCCAAAAATCCCCCAAATTCACCCCAAAATCCACTTCAGATCCCCCTAAACCGCTCAGGGACACCCAAAATCCCCCAAATTCACCCCAAAATCCACTTCAGGTGCCCCTAAACCCCTCAGGGATCCCCAAAATCCACCAAATTCACCCCACAATCCCCCATATTCTGCCTGGGACCTCCATCATCCCCTACATTTCCCCCCAAAGCCCTCAGATTGCCTCAAAACCCACTGCGTTAGCGCCACCTAGTGGCCGGGAGGTCTCAGTGCCTGCCGGGCTAGAGCCAGGCCGAGCAGGAGCTGCGCAAGCGCCGCCTGCTGGGGGAGGAGTCGCCCGTCAGGCCACGCCCCTGGGGGCGGGGCCGCGGCCGCTATGCAAATGAGGCGGCCTTAGATGGGAAAAATGAGCAAATATGGAAAGATGGCTGAAAATGGAGGAAAATGCGGTTTTTAGGGGGGAAAAGGGGGATCTGGGGGCAGTTTGGGGAGATTTGGGGAAAATTGGGGCAGTTCTGGGTCATTTTGGGGACTTTTTGGGGAAGTTTTGGGTCATTTTGGGTCTTTTGGAGGGCTTGGGGAAACACTTGATACAAATGATGGAAATGCGATGAATTAACGCTGATGGACTCTGCTTTTCATGCAAATGAAGTTTATTGCAAGGGAATGAATAAGATTTAATTGAATCACGCCTGTATTTATGCCAAAAAATGATGAATATTCTACGACTATACGCAAATGAGGTTGGAGTGTGGATGTTGGTGTTAGGCCACGCCCCTTTTGATTCAAACAAGGCCCCGTGATCACTGGGTGTGGCCACGCCCTTTATGCTAATGAGGAACAAATATGGTCAGCCCAAAATCCCCCAAATTCACCCCGAAATCCTGCTCAGATCCTTCTAAACCCCTCAGGGACCCCAAAAATCCCCCAAATTCACCCCTAAATCCTGCTCAGATCCTTCTAAACCCTTCAGGGACCCCCAAAATCCCCCAAATTCACCCCAAAATCCACTTCAGGTGCCCCTAAACCCCTCAGGGATCCCCAAAATCCACCAAATTCACCCCACAATCCCCATATTCTACCTGGGACCCCCATCATCCCCTACATTTCCCCCCAAAGCCCTCAGATCGCCTCAAAACCCACTGCGTTAGCGCCACCTAGTGGCTGGGAGGTCTCAGTGCCTGCCGGGCTAGAGCCTAGCCGAGCAGGAGCTGCGCATGCGCCGCCTGCTGGGGGAGGAGTCGCCCGTCAGGCCCCGCCCCCTGAGGGGCAGGGCCATGAACCTTCTGCAAATGAGGCCTTAGATGGGAAAAATGAGCAACTATGGAAAAGATGGCTGAAAATGGAGGAAAATGCGGTTTTTAGGGGGGAAAAGGGGGATCTGGGGGCAGTTTGGAAGGATTTGGGGAAAATTGGGGCAGTTCTGGGTCATTTTGGGGACTTTTTGGGGAAGTTTTGGGTCATTTTGGGTCTTTGGAGGGCTTGGGGAAACACTTGATGCAAATGATGTAAATGCGATTAATTAACGCTGATGGACTCCACTTTTCATGCAAATGAAGTTTATTGCAAGGAAATTAATAAGATTTAATTGAATCATGCCTGTATTTATGCAAATAAATGATGAATATTCACCGACTATACGCAAATGAGGTTGGAGTGTGGATGTTGGTGTTAGGCCACGCCCCTTTTGATTCAAACAAGGCCCCGTGATCACTGGGTGTGGCCACGCCCTTTATACTAATCAGGGACAAATATGGTCAGCCCAAAACCCCCCAAATTCACCCCAAAATCCTGCTCAGATCCTTCTAAACCCCTCAGGGACCCCCAAATCCCCCAAATTCACCCCAAAATCCACTTCAGATCCCCCTAAACCGCTCAGGGACACCCAAAATCCCCAAATTCACCCCAAAATCCACTTCAGGTGCCCCTAAACCCCTGAGGGATCCCCAAAATCCCCCAAATTCACCCCAAAATCCACTTCAGGTGCCCCTAAACCCCTCAGGGATCCCCAAAATCCACCAAATTCACCCCACAATCCCCCATATTCTACCTGGGACCCCATCATCCCCTACATTTCCCCCCAAAGCCCTCAGATCGCCTCAAAACCCACTGCGTTAGCGCCACCTAGTGGCCGGGAGGTCTCAGTGCCTGCCGGGCTAGAGCCAGGCCGAGCAGGAGCTGCACATGCGCCGCCTGCTGGGGGAGGAGTCGCCCGTCAGGCCACGGCCCTGGGGGCGGGGCCGCGGCCGCTATGCAAATGAGGCGGCCTTAGATGGGAAAAATGACCAACTATGGAAAGATGGCTGAAAATGGAGGAAAATGCGGTTTTTAGGGGGGAAAGGGGGATCTGGGGGCAGTTTGGGGAGATTTGGGGAAAATTGGGGCAGTTCTGGGTCATTTTGGGGACTTTTTGGGGAAGTTTTGGGTCATTTTGGGTCTTTTGGAGGGCTTGGGGAAACACTTGATGCAAATGATGGAAATACGATTAATTAACGCTGATGGACTCTGCTTTTCATGCAAATGAAGTTTATTACAAGGGAATGAATAAGATCTAATTGAATCACGCCTGTATTTATGCAAAAAAATGATGAATATTCACCGACTAGACGCAAATGAGGTTGGAGTGTGGATGTTGGTGTTAAGCCACGCCCCTTTTGATTCAAACAAGGCCCCGTGATCACTGGGTGTGTCCACGCCCTTTATGCTAATCAGGGACAAACATGGTCAGCCCAAAATCCCCAGTAAATTCACCCCAAAATCCTGCTCAGATCCGTCTAAACCCCTCAAGGACCCCCAAAATCCCCCAAATTCACCCCAAAATCCACTTCAGGTGCCCCTAAACCCCTCAGGGATCCCAAAATCCACCAAATTCACCCCACAATCCCCCATATTCTACCTGGGACCCCCATCATCCCCTACATTTCCCCCCAAAGCCCTCAGATCGCCTCAAAACCCACTGCGTTAGCGCCACCTAGTGGCCGGGAGGTCTCAGTGCCTGCCGGGCTAGAGCCAGGCAGAGCAGGAGCTGCGCATGCGCCGCCTGCTGGGGGAGGAGTCGCCCGTCAGGCCACGGCCCTGGGGGCGGGGCCGCGGCCGCTATGCAAATGAGGCGGCCTTAGATGGGAAAAATGACCAAATATGGAAAAAGATGGCTGAAAATGGAGGAAAATGCGGTTTTTAGGGGGGAAAAGGGGGATCTGGGGGCAGTTTGGGGCGATTTGGGGAAAAGAGTAGAACAGTTCTAAGGTCATTTGAGGGACTTTGGGAAGTTTGGGTCATTTGGGTCTTTGGAGAACTTAGAGAGCTGCAAATCTGAAATAGTGGAAATGTGATTAATTAACGCCGATGGACTCTGCTTTTCATACAAATGAAGTTTACTATTGCAAGGGAATGAATAAGATTTATTGAATCACATATGTATTTATGCCAAAAAATGATGAATATTCTGGAGCTAACCATAAAATGAGGTTGGAGTGTGGATGTTGGTGTTGGAATACATATACCCCAGTTCAAACCAAGGAGCCCCGTGATCACTGGAGTTGTTAGCCACCCTTTATGCTAATCAGGGACAAATATGGCCAGCCCAAAATCCCCATCAAATTCACCCAAAAATCCTGCTCAGATCCTTCTAAACCCCTCAGGGACCCCCAAAATCCCCCAAATTCACCCCAAAATCCACTTCAGATCTCCCTAAACCGCTCAGGGACACCCAAAATCCCCCAAATTCACCCCAAAAATCCACTTCAGGTGCCCCTAAACCCCTCAGGGATCCCCAAAATCCACCAAATTCACCCCACAATCCCCCATATTCTACCTGGGACCCCCATCATCCCCTACATTTCCCCCCAAAGCCCTCAGATCGCCTCAAAACCCACTGCGTTAGCGCCACCTAGTGGCCGGGAGGTCTCAGTGCCTGCCGGGCTAGAGCCAGGCCGAGCAGGAGCTGCGCATGCGCCGCCTGCTGGGGGAGGAGTCGCCCGTCAGGCCACGCCCCTGAGGGCGGGGCCGCGGCCGCTTTGCAAATGAGGCGGCCTTAGATGGGAAAAATGAGCAAATATGGAAAAGATGGCTGAAAATGGAGGAAAATGCGGTTTTTAGGGGGGAAAAGGGGGATCTGGGGGCAGTTTGGGGGGATTTGGGGAAAATTGGGGCAGTTCTGGGTCATTTTGGGGACTTTTTGGGGAAGTTTTGGGTCATTTTGGGTCTTTTGGAGGGCTTGGGGAAACACTTGATGCAAATGATGGAAATGCGATTAATTAACGCTGATGGACTCTGCTTTTCATGCAAATGAAGTTTATTGCAAGGGAATGAATAAGATCTAATTGAATCACGCCTGTATTTATGCAAAAAAATGATGAATATTCACCGACTAGACGCAAATGAGGTTGGAGTGTGGATGTTGGTGTTAGGCCACGCCCCTTTTGATTCAAACAAGGCCCCGTGATCACTGGGTGTGGCCACGCCCTTTATGCTAATCAGGGACAAATATGGTCAGCCCAAAATCCCCCCAAATTCACCCCAAAATCCTGCTCAGATCCTTCTAAACCCCTCAGGGACCCCCAAAATCCCCCAAATTCACCCCAAAATCCACTTCAGATCCCCCTAAACCCCTCAGGGACACCCAAAATCCCCCAAATTCACCCCAAAATCCCACTTCTGGTGCCCCTAAACCCCTCAGGGATCCCCAAAATCCACCAAATTCACCCCACAATCCCCCCTATTCTACCTGGGACCCCCATCATCCCCTACATTTCCCCCCAAAGCCCTCAGATCGCCTCAAAACCCACTGCATTAGCGCCACCTAGTGGCCGGGAGGTCTCAGTGCCTGCCGGGCTAGAGCCAGGCCTAGCAGGAGCTGCGCACTTGCCTGCTGGGAGAGAGTGCCCGTCAGGCCACGCCCACAGAGGTGGGGCCATGACTATGCTCTGGAAATGGTGACTTAGATGGGAAAAATGACCAACTATGGAAAGATGGCTGAAAATGGGAGAAAATGCGGTTTTAGGAAAAGAAGGGATCTGGGGAACAGTTAAAGGGGATTTGGAAAGAATGAAGACAGTTCTGGGTCATTTGGGGACTTTTGGGAAGTTTTGGGTCATTTTGGTCTTTGGAGGGCTTGAGGGAAACACTGATGCAAAATAGTGGAAATCCTCGATTAATTAGCATGCGATGGACTCTGCTTTCGTACAAATGAGTTTATTGCAAGGAGATAGACCAAGATTTAATTGAATCACGCCTGTATTTATGCCAAAATGATGAATATTCACCGACCTCCTTGATGAGGTTGGAGTGTGGATGTTGGTGTTGACCACACTTTTGATTTAAACAAGGCCCCGTGATCACTGGGTGTGGCCACGCCCTTTATGCTAATCAGGGACAAATATGGTCAGCCCAAAACCCCCCAAATTCACCCCCAAATCCTGCTCAGATCCTTCTAAACCCCTCAGGGACCCCCAAAATCCCCCAAATTCACCCCAAAATCCACTTCAGATCCCCCTAAACCGCTCAGGGACACCCAAAATCCCCCAAATTCACCCCAAAATCCACTTCTGGTGCCCCTAAACCCCTCAGGGATCCCCAAAATCCACCAAATTCACCCCACAATCCCCCATATTCTACCTGGGACCCCCATCATCCCCTACATTTCCCCCCAAAGCCCTCAGATCGCCTCCAAACCCACTGCGTTAGCGCCACCTAGTGGCCGGGAGGTCTCAGTGCCTGCCGGGCTAGAGCCAGGCCGAGCAGGAGCTGCGCATGCGCCGCCTGCTGGGGGAGGAGTCGCCAGTCAGGCCACGGCCCTGGGGGCGGGGCCGCGGCCGCTATGCAAATGAGGCGGCCTTAGATGGGAAAAATGACCAACTATGGAAAAGATGGCTGAAAATGGAGGAAAATGCGGTTTTTAGGGGGGAAAAGGGGGATCTGGGGGCAGTTTGGGGGGATTTGGGGAAAATTGGGGCAGTTCTGGGTCATTTTGGGGACTTTTTGGGGAAGTTTTGGGTCATTTTGGGTCTTTTGGAGGGCTTGGGGAAACACTTGATGCAAATGATGGAAATGCGATTAATTAACGCTGATGGACTCTGCTTTTCATGCAAATGAAGTTTATTGCAAGGGAATGAATAAGATTTAATTGAATCACGCCTGTAATTATGCCAAAAAATGATGAATATTCACCGACTATACGCAAATGAGGTTGGAGTGTGGATGTTGGTGTTCGGCCACGCCCCTTTTGATTCAAACAAGGCCCCGTGATCACTGGTGTGGCCACGCCCTTTATGCTAATGAGGGACAAAAATGGTCAGCCCAAAACCCCCCAAATTCACCCCAAAATCCTGCTCAGATCCTTCTAAACCCCTCAGGGACCCCCAAAATCCCCCAAATTCACCCCAAATCCACTTCAGATCCCCCTAAACCGCTCAGGGACACCCAAAATCCCCCAAATTCACCCCAAAATCCACTTCAGGTGCCCCTAAACCCCTCAGGGATCCCCAAAATCCACCAAATTCACCCCACCAAACCCCAGATTCTACCAGGGACCCCCATCATCCACACATTTCCCCCAAGCCCTCAGATCGCCTCCAAACCCTCTAGGTGGCTCCACCTAGTGGCCGGAGGTCTCAGTGCCTGCCGGGCTAGAGCCAGGCCAGAGCAGAGACTCTTGTATCTGCTTGCCACTACTACTGGAGAGAGGAGTCGCCGATCAGGCCACGCCCTGAGGGAAATGAGGCATGCCTAATGATAGAGCTGACTGTAGATCAGAGGAAAAATATGAGCAACTATGGAAAGATGGCTGAAAATGGAGGAAAATGCGGTTTTAGGGGAAAAGGGGGATCTGGGGAGGCAGTTTAAGGGATTTGGGGGGGATTTGGGGAAAATTGGGGCAGTTCTGGGTCATTTTGGAGACTTTTTGGGGAAGTTTTGGGTCATTTTGGGTCTTTTGGAGGGCTTGGGGAAACACTTGATGCAAATGATTGAAATGCGATTTATTAACGCTGATGGACTCTGCTTTTCATGCAAATGAAGTTTATTGCAAGGGAATGAATAAGATTTAATTGAATCACGCCTGTATTTATGCAAAAAAATGATGAATATTCACCGACTAGATGCAAATGAGGTTGGAGTGTGGATGTTGGTGTTAGGCCACGCCCCTTTTGATTCAAACAAGGCCCCGTGATCACTGGGTGTGGCCACGCCCTTTATGCTAATCAGGGACAAATATGGCCCGCCCAAAATCCCCATCAAATTCACCCCAAAATCCTGCTCAGATCCTTCTAAACCCCTCAGGGACCCTCAAAATCCCCCAAATTCACCCCAAAATCCACTTCAGATCCCCCTAAACCGCTCCGGGATCTCCAAAATATACCAAATTCACCCCACAGTCCCCCAGTTTCTACCTGGGACGCCATCATGCCTACATTTCCCCCAAAGCGGCAGATCGCCTCAAAACCCACTGCGTTAGCGCCACCTAGTGGCCGGGAGGTCTCAGTGCCTGCCGGGCTAGAGCCAGGCCGAGCAGGAGCTGCGCATGCGCCGCCTGCTGGGGGAGGAGTCGCCCGTCAGGCCACGCCCCTGGGGGCGGGGCCGCGGCCGCTATGCAAATGAGGCGGCCTTAGATGGGAAAAATGAGCAAATATGGAAAGATGGCTGAAAATGGAGGAAAATGCGGTTTTTAGGGGGGAAAAGGGGGATCTGGGGGCAGTTTGGGGAGATTTGGGGAAAATTGGGGCAGTTCTGGGTCATTTTGGGGACTTTTTGGGAAGTTTTGGGTCATTTTGGGTCTTTTGGAGGGCTTGGGGAAACACTTGATGCAAATGATGGAAATGCGATTAATTAACGCTGATGGACTCTGCTTTTCATGCAAATGAAGTTTATTGCAAGGGAATGAATAAGATTTAATTGAATCACGCCTGTATTTATGCAAAAAAATGATGAATATTCACCGACTAGACGCAAATGAGGTGGAGTGTGGATGTTGGTGTTAGGCCACGCCCCTTTTGAGTCAAACAAGGCCCCGTGATCACTGGGTGTGGCCACGCCCTTTATGCTAATCAGGGACAAACATGGTCAGCCCAAAATCCCCATTAAATTCACAAAATCTGCTCAGATCCTTCTAAACATCAGGGGCCCAAATCGTCCAAATTACCAAAATCCCTTCAGATCCCCTAAACCGCTCGTGGACACCCAAAATCCCCCAAATTCACCAATCCATTCAGGTCCCTAACTCTCAGGGAGTCGCCAAAATCCACCAAATTCCCCCACATCCATATTTCTGCCTGGACCCATCTTCCTTACATTTCCCCAAGCCTTCAGATGCCTCAAAACCTGCGTTAGCGCCACTAGTGGCGGGAGGTCTAGTGCCTGCCGGGCTTCAGAGCCAGGCGAGAGGAGCTGCGCAATAAGCGCGGCCTGCTGGGGGAGGAGTCGCCCGTCAGGCCACGTTCCTGGGGGCGGGGCCGCGGCCGCTATGCAAATGAGGCGGCCTTAGATGGGAAAAATGACCAAATATGGAAAAGATGGCTGAAAATGGAGGAAAATGCGGTTTTTAGGGGGGAAACGGGAAATCTGGGGGCAGTTTGGGGGGATTTGGGGAAAATTGGGGCAGTTCTGGGTCATTTTGGGGACTTTTTGGGGAAGTTTTGGGTCATTTTGGGTCTTTTGGAGGGCTTGGGGAAACACTTCATGCAAATGATGGAAATGCGATGAATTAACGCTGATGGACTCTGCTTTTCATGCAAATGAAGTTTATTGCAAGGGAATGAATAAGATTTAATTGAATCACGCCTGTATTTATGCAGAAAAATGATGAATATTCACCGACTATATGCAAATGAGGTTGGAGTGTGGATGTTGGTGTTAGGCCACGCCCCTTTTGATTGAAACAAGGCCCCGTGATCACTGGGTGTGTCCACGCCCTTTATGCTAATCAGGGACAAATATGGTCAGGCAAAAATCGCCATTAAATTCACCCCAAAATCCTGCTCAGATCCTTCTAAACCATTCAGGGACCCCCAAAATCCCCCCATAATTCACCCCAAAATCCTGCTCAGATCCTGCTAAACCCTTCAAGGACACCCAAAATCACCCAAATTCACCCCAAAATCCACTTCAGGTGCCCCTAATCCGCTCAGGGACACCTAAAACCCCCCAAATTCACCCCAAAATCCTGCTCAGATCCTTCTAAACCATTCAGGGACCCCCAAAATCCCCCAAATTCACCCCAAAATCCACTTCAGATCCCCGCTAAACCGCTCAGGGACACCCAAAATCCACCAAATTCACCCCAAAATCCACTTCAGGTGCCCCTAAACCCCTCAGGGATCCCCAAAATCCACCAAATTCCCCCCACAATCCCCCATATTCTGCCTGGGACCCCCATCATCCCCTACATTTCCCCCCAAAGCCCTCAGATTGCCTCAAAACCTACTGCATTAGCGCCACCTAGTGGCCGGGAGGTCTCAGTGCCTGCCGGGCTAGAGCCAGGCCGAGCAGGAGCTGCGCATGCGCCGCCTGCTGGGGGAGGAGTCGCCCGCCAGGCCACGCCCCTGGGGGCGGGGCCGCGGCCGCTATGCAAATGAGGCGGCCTTAGATGGGAAAAATGAGCAAATATGGAAAAGATGGCTGAAGATGGAGGAAAATGCGGTTTTTAGGGGGGAAACGGGAAATCTGGGGGCAGTTTGGGGGGATTTGGGGAAAATTGGGGCAGTTCTGGGTCATTTTGGGGACTTTTTGGGGAAGTTTTGGGTCATTTTGGGTCTTTTGGAGGGCTTGTGGAAACACTTGATGCAAATGATGGAAATGCGATTAATTAACGCTGATGGACTCTGCTTTTCATGCAAATGAAGTTTATTACAAGGGAATGAATAAGATTTATTGGAATCACGCTGTATTTATGCAAAAAATGATGAATATTCACCGACTATACGAATGGAGGTTGGAGTGGTGGATGTTGGTGTTAGGCCGCCCCTTTTTGATTTCAAACAAGGCCCGTTGATATGGTGTGGCCAGCCTTTATGCTTCCAGGACAAATATGGTTCAGCCAAATCCAAATTCACCCCCAAAAATCCTGCTCAGATCCTTTCTTAAACCCATCAGGGACCTCAAAATTCCCAAATTACTCAATCCCTTCAGGTGCTCTAACACAGGGACACAAAATCTCCAATTACCCAAAATCCTGCTCAGATCCTTCTAAAGCCCTCAGGGACCCCCAAAATCCCCCGAATTCACCCCAAAATCCACTTCAGGTGCCCCTAAACCCCTCAGGGATCCCCAAAATCCACCAAATTCACCCCACAATCCCCCATATTCTACCTGGGACCCCCATCATCCCCTACGTTTCCCCCCAAAGCCCTCAGATCGCCTCAAAACCCACTGCGTTAGCGCCACCTAGTGGCCGGGAGGTCTCAGTGCCTGCCGGGCTAGAGCCAGGCCGAGCAGGAGCTGCGCATGCGCCGCCTGCTGGGGGAGGAGGCGCCCGTCAGGCCACGCCCCTGGGGGCGGGGCCGCGGCTGCTATGCAAATGAGGCGGCCTTAGATGGGAAAAATGAGCAAATATGGAAAAGATGGCTGAAAATGGAGGAAAATGCGGCTTTAGGGGGGAAAAGCAAACTCTGAGGGCAGTTTGGGGGGATTTGGGGAAAATTGGGGCAGTTTTGGGTCATTTTGGGTCATTTTGGAGGGCTTGGGGAAACACTTGATGCAAATGATGGAAATGGGATTAATTAACGCTGATGGACTCTGCTTTTCATGCAAATGAAGTTTATTGCAAGGGAATGAATAAGATTTAATTGAATCACGCCTGTATTTATGCAAATAAATGATGAATATTCACCAACTATACGCAAATGAGGTTGGAGTGTGGATGTTGGTGTTAGGGCACGCCCCTTTTCATTCAAACAAGGCCCCGTGATCACTGGGTGTGGCCACGCCCTTTATGCTAATGAGGGACAAATATGGTCAGCCCAAAATCCCCATTAAATTCACCCGAATAAATCCATTCAGATCCCCTAAACGCTCAGGGACACCAAATCCCAAATTCACCCAAATCTTCAGGTGCCCTAAACTATATAGGGATTTCCACAAAAATAATACAATTCACCCACATCTCATATTCTACCTGGGACCCCCATCATCCCCTACATTTCCCCCCAAAGCCCTCAGATCGCCTCCAAACCCACTGTGTTAGCGCCACCTAGTGGCCGGGAGGTTTCAGTTCCTGCCGGGCTAGAGCCAGGCCGAGCAGGAGCTGCGCATGCGCCGCCTGCTGGGGGAGGAGTCGCCCGTCAGGCCACGCCCCTGGGGGCGGGGCCGCGGCCGCTATGCAAATGAGGCGGCCTTAGATGGGAAAATGAGCAAATATGGAAAAGATGGCTGAAAATGGAGGAAAAGAGGTTTTAGGGGGGAAAAGGGGATCATGGGGGCAGTTTGGGGGATTTGGGGAATTGGGGCAGTTCTGGGTCTTTTGGGAATTTTTTGGGGGAAGTTTTGGGTTCATTTTGGGTCATTTTTGGAGGGTTGGGGAACCACTTGATGCAAATGATGGAAATGCGCGATTTTACGCTGATGATTCTGCTTTTCATGCAAATGAATGTTATTGCAAGGGAATGAATAAAGCATTTAATTGAATCACGCCTGTATTTATGCAAATAAATGATGAATATTCACCGACTATACGCAAATGAGGTTGGAGTGTGGATGTTGGTGTTAGGCCACGCCCCTTTTGATTCAAACAAGGCCCCGTGATCACTGGGTGTGGCCACGCCCTTTATGCTAATCAGGGACAAATATGGTCAGCCCAAAATCCCCATTAAATTCACCCCAAAATCCCGCTCAGATCCTTCTAAACCCCTCAGGGACACCCAAAATCCCCCAAATTCACCCCAAAATCCACTTCAGGTGCCCCTAAACCCCTCAGGGATCCCCAAAATCCACCAAATTCACCCCACAATCCCCCATATTCTACCTGGGACCTCCATCATCCCCTACATTTCCCCCCAAAGCGCTCAGATCGCCTCAAAACCCACTGCGTTAGCGCCACCAAGTGGCCGGGAGGTCTCAGTGCCTGCAGGGCTAGAGCCAGGTCGAGCAGGAGCTGCGCATGCGCCGCCTGCTGGGGGAGGAGTCGCCCGTCAGGCCACGCCCTGGGGGCGGGGCCGCGGCCGCTATGCAAATGAGGCCGCCTTAGATGGGAAAAATGAGCAAATATGGAAAAGATGGCTGAAAATGGAGGAAAATGCGGTTTTTAGGGGGGAAAGGGGGATCTGGGGGCAGTGTGGGGGGATTTGGGGAAAATTGGGGCAGTTCTGGGTCATTTTGGGGACTTTTTGGGGAAGTTTTGGGTCATTTTGGGTCTTTTGGAGGGCTTGGGGCAACACTTGATGCAAATGATGGAAATGCGATTAATTAACGCTGATGGACTCTGCTTTTCATGCAAATGAAGTTTATTGCAAGGGAATGAATAAGATTTAATTGAATCACGCCTGTATTTATGCAAAAAAATGATGAATATTCTCCGACTATACGCAAATGAGGTTGGAGTGTGGATGTTGGTGTTAGGCCACGCCCCTTTTGATTCAAAAAGTCCGTGATACGTGGGGTGTGGCACGCCTTTTGCTAAATCGGACAAATATGGTCGCCGAAAATCCCCAAATTCACTCCAAGAATTCTGCTCAGATCTTCTAAACCTAGGGAGGCTCAAAATCCCCAAATTCCCCCAAAATCCACTTCAGGTGCCTCTAAAACCACAGGGACACCAAATCCCCCAAATTCACCCCAAAATCCACTTCAGATCCCCCTAAACCGCTCAGGGACACCCAAAATCCGCCAAATTCACCCCAAAATCCACTTCAGGTGCCCCTAAACCCCTCAGGGATCCCCAAAATCCACCAAATTCACCCCACAATCCCCCATATTCTACCTGGGACCCCCATCATCCCCTACATTTCCCCCAAAGCCCTCAGATCGCCTCAAAACCCACTGCGTTAGCGCCACCTAGTGGCCGGGAGGTCTCAGTGCCTGCCGGGCTAGAGCCAGGCCGAGCAGGAGCTGCGCATGCGCCGCCTGCTGGGGGAGGAGTCGCCCGTCAGGCCACGCCCTGGGGGCGGGGCCGCGGCCGCTATGCAAATGAGGCCGCCTTAGATGGGAAAAATGAGCAAATACTGGAAAGATGGCTGAAAATGGAGGGCAATGCGGCTTTAGGGGGAAAAGCCAAATCTGGGGGCAGTTTGGGGGGATTTGGGGAAATTGGGGGCAGTTCTGGGTCATTTTGGGGACTTTTTGGGGAAGTTTTGGGTCATTTTGGGTCTTTTGGAGGGCTTGGGGAAACACTTGATGCAAATGATGGAAATGCGATTAATTAACGCTGATTGACTCTGCTTTTCATACAAATGAAGTTTATTGCAAGGGAATGAATAAGATTTAATTGAATCACGCCTGTATTTATGCAAAAAAATGATGAATATTCACCGACTAGACGCAAATGAGGTTGGAGTGAGGATGTTGGTGTTAGGCTACGCCCCTTTTGATTCAAACAAGGCCCCGTGATCACTGGCTGTGGCCACGCCTTTATGCTAATGAGGGACAAACATGGTCAGCCCAAAATCCCCATTAAATTCACCCCAAAATCCTGCTCAGATCCCCCTAAACCGCTCAGGGACACCCAAAATCCCCCAAATTCACCCCAAAATCCACTTCAGGTGCCCCTAAACCCCTCAGGGATCCCAAAAATCCACCAAATTCACCCCACAATCCCCCATATTCTACCTGGGACCCCCATCATCCCCTCCATTTCCCCCCAAAGCCCTCAGATTGCCTCAAAACCCACTGCGTTAGCGCCACCTAGTGGCCGGGAGGTCTCAGTGCCTGCCGGGCTAGAGTCAGGCCGAGCAGGAGCTGCGCATGCGCCGCCCGCTGGGGGAGGAGTCGCCCGTCAGGCCACGCCCCTGGGGGGGGGGCCGCGGCCGCTATGCAAATGAGGCGGCCTTAGATGGGAAAAATGAGCAAATATGGAAAAGATGGCTGAAAATGGAGGAAAATGCGGTTTTTAGGGGGGAAAAGGGGGATCTGGGGGCAGTTTGGGGGGATTTGGGGAAAATAGGGGCAGTTCTGGGTCATTTTGGGGACTTTTTGGGGAAGTTTTGGGTCATTTTGGGTCTTTTGGAGGGCTTGGGGAAACACTTGATGCAAATGATGGAAATGCGATTAATTAACGCTGATGGACTCTGCTTTTCATGCAAATGAAGTTTATTGCACGGGAATGAATAAGATTTAATTGAATCACGCCTGTATTTATGCAAAAAAATGATGAATATTCACCGACTAGACGCAAATGAGGTTGGAGTGTGGATGTTGGTGTTAGGCACGCCCCTTTTGATTCAAACAAGGCCGTGATCACGGCTGTGGCCAGCGCCTTTTATGCTTATCAGGGATCAAATAACTGGTCAGCCAAACCTGCGCAAATTCACCCCAAAATCCTGCTCAGATCATTCTAAACCATTCAGGGACCCCCAAAATCCCCCAAATTCACCCAAAATCAACTTCAGATCCCGCTAAACCCCTCAGTGACACCCAAAATCCCCGAAATTCACCCCAAAATCCACTGCAGGTGCCCCTAAACCCCTCAGGGATCCCCAAAATCCACCAAATTCACCCCACAAGTCCCCATATTCTACCTGGGACCCCCATCATCCCCTACATTTCCCCCCAAAGCCCTCAGATCGCCTCAAAACCCACTGCGTTAGCGCCACCTAGTGGCCGGGAGGTCTCAGTGCCTGCCGGGCTAGAGCCAGGCCGGGCAGGAGCTGCGCATGCGCCGCCTGCTGGGGGAGGAGTCGCCCGTCAGGCCACGGCCCTGGGGGCAGGGCCGCGGTCGCTATGCAAATGAGGCGGCCTTAGATGGGAAAAATGAGCAAATATGGAAAAGATGGCTGAAAATGGAGGAAAATGCGGTTTTTAGGGGGGAAAAGGGGGATCTGGGGGCAGTTTGGGGGGATTTTGGGAAAATTGGGGCAGTTCTGGGTCATTTTGGGGACTTTTTGGGGAAGTTTTGGGTCATTTTGGGTCTTTTGGAGGGCTTGGGGAAACACTTGATGCAAATGATGGAAATGCGATTAATTAACGCTGATGGACTCTGCTTTTCATGCAAATGAAGTTTATTGCAAGGGAATGAATAAGATTTAATTGAATCACGCCTGTATTTATGCAAATAATGATGAATATTCACCGACTAGACGCAAATGAGGTTGGAGTGTGGATGTTGGTGTTAGGCCACGCCCCTTTTGATTCAAACAAGGCCCCGTGATCACTGGCTGTGGCCACGCCCTTTATGCTAATCAGGGACAAATATGGTCAGCCCAAAACCCCACAAATTCATTCCAAAATCCTGCTCAGATCCTTCTAAACCCCTCAGGGACCCCCAAAATCCTCCAAATTCACCCCAAAATCCACTTCAGATCCCCCTAAACCGCTCAGGGACACCCAAAATCCCCCAAATTCACCCCAAAATCCACTTCAGGTGCCCCTAAACCCCTCAGGGATCCCCAAAATCCACCAAATTCACCCCACGATCCCCATATTTTCTACCTGGGACCTCCATCATCCCCTACATGTCCCCCCAAAGCCCTCAGATCGCCTCAAAACCCACTGCGTTAGCGCCACCTAGTGGCCGCGAGGTCTCAGTGCCTGCCGGGCTAGAGCCAGGCCGAGCAGGAGCTGCGCATGTGCCGCCTGCTGGGGGAGGAGTCGCCCGTCAGGCCACGCCCCTGGGGGCGGGGCCGCGGCCGCTATGCAAATGAGGCGGCCTTAGATGGGAAAAATGAGCAAATATGGAAAAGATGGCTGAAAATGGAGGAAAAAGAGGTTTTTAGGGGGGAAACGGGGGATCTGGGGGCAGTTTGGGGGGATTTGGGGAAAATTGGGGCAGTTCTGGGT